>JAAGWQ010000031.1:0-86377 GCA_013396295.1 Fusarium heterosporum | reverse complement strand
TATCATGTTCTCTTACCAACACCCTCCAGCACAAACAATTCCTCCTCCGAGCAAAGGCAGCCACAGAAAATGGCCTGGAAACCCTCAGCCTCTACGCAGCAGGTGTCGTGGCCGCAAACTACGCAGGCGTTTCGACACCTGTTATCAACACGCTGAGTCTCAGCTACGTCGCGAGCCGTATCGCGTACAACGTCGCTTACCTGTGGCTGCAGACCGATACCAAGCTGGCGAGAGTGCGCAGCCTGGTTTGGGTGACGAGCGTTGGACTTATCGTCTCCTTGTGGGTAAAGGCTGGAAACAAGATGCTGTCTGTGTAAGGAAGAAGCCACGTGAGCGCTTTATGTGTATGTATAAAGAGGTAGATACCACCCTGAGTAGACCATTATATTCTACCGAAGTGTAACACCCCGTGTGCATCAGGTCTCGGCGATTTTATCCGTCTTGTGCAACTCTCCGCCTCAGATATAACAGCTAGAAATACCATCTGCCGATTTCATACGCGGCGTTTCGCTTAAAAGTTTGCATCATCTGCCTTCTACTGTGTTGAACCAGAGAAGCCAATCAAGAGGCCGTACGGAAGATATAACCAACACCTCGCAACGCAAACAATATCCGTCCGTTGTTCGAGTGCACGGGGATATTCTCGAATGTGATTTACTCGCGTGTTTTCACCTTATTCTAAAAGAGAAAATAGACCCAGATATCCCAATAGATCAAAATGAGGTCTCTACACAGGCCAATGCAACAAGAGGTAAGGTCAATAAGGCTGCCCTATCTGCCAAAGCTTAGCCGCAGCAGCTCAAACTCTAACTAAAAAGGTATAAAAACATCCCTGCACGTCACACACACACGCTCCTCCACAAACCACTAACCGCATTCGGTCAAGATCAACCAGCTACAGTATCAACCAAGCAAACAACCACTAAAGAAGGTCAGTCAAGATTCTCGAATGTCGTACTTTGTCCAACGGAGGTTTCTATATAAGATCACTCTTTATTTCTTTTGAAACGCCATTAACAGATGCCAATAGTCTCAAAAAAGAAACACCAAAACCTTTGACCCAAAACTTGACATGTTTGCTCAAAACTACCTCGTCGTTCTGTTCGCATCGACTGCATTCGCCCTTCCTGGCGACCCAGCGGCCTTCGTCACAGAATTACCCACCGCTACAGCCACCCCTAGACAGACGTTTGACTGTGATTATAGTTACTGCGATGAAAACAAAATCTCGTGGTGCTTTCACTTTGTCCCTTTCACCACCATCAACCCTACGCTGGGTCCTATGCCTGGCGAAACAAGGGTTTCTATCGGAACTTGCGGCCCCCCAAGCGCGGAACCGGCCCCGGAACATTGAGTTGGACGAACAAGGGCTCTGTTAACCGGTTTCTCAAATGGTGATGAATAGTCAAGCCTAGGGTATCCGATAGCGTTGTATTACAAAATCAAGGCAACCTAATGAGCGAGTGCGAGATACCTCTTGTCTAAGCATCAACACAAAACCATGATTCTAACATCCAAATGAAAACCCAACATGATACCTGGGCGCTCTACCGTTCCTTGTCCAATCTGGAGAAGAGAAATACCAAATCCCAACCATTGCTCCTAGGCTCCGGGAAAAGTGCCAAAATGCTGTTCCATGATTCCATGATCCCTAATCCTAACCCTGCGCCTGTTCATGCTTCGTTGAGTGTGTATGTTTGTGTTGGGGTGTTTTTTGTTCCTTTAGTGCATCTCAGCACCTCCGAAACTCTTGTGTCGTATGAGTCCGGCCCGAGCCTGTGTTGCTCGGGGAAGCTGGTCCTTGGTAGACTTGCGTCTGTTCAAAGGTCGGCGATCTGGACCAGTGGCCGCTCCGCTTTGACCCTGTTCGGCATCGGTCGTTGCATCACCAGGCGTGGCGCCGTCATCCTTGATCTTGGCCACAAAGAATGAAGCAACCAAGACGCAGATGCCACCGAGTGCGAACACGATAGAGATACTGTTGTCTCCTGGCGTGCCTCGTGGCTTCTGCCAGAGCTTGAAGATAACACTGGAGCCAACCGTAGCAATGATTTGAGGGGCTGCAATGGCCATGTTGTGGATGCCGAGAATGACTCCAGCCTGGTCCATCTCCTCCTCCTCCTCGTCCGCAATCCCATTATTGTTTGCCCTAGCAGCCGCTTGTCGAATCTTTTGGGCACGGATCATGGCATCTCTCTTGCTGATCTCAGCGCTGATGATGGCCCAGGGAGCCCACAGTGTCATAGCCCATGTGATACCAACGAGACCAATCAGCACTGTGGCCGCCTTGACAGTCCGCACGAAAAGTGTAGCAAACATGCATCCGGAGAAGAGAAGAAGGGACATGAACCAAGCGCGCTTGAGGGTAAGGCCTGGAATGGCCAGTCTGTCTAGCCAAGAAGGCTTCTCATCCTCCTCCTCATCGTAGTAGCCCGTCGCCGGAGTCTCTCCTGGAACACCTATGGCAGGCTGACTGTCGTAGGTCGGGGCAATAAAGAAAGGAAGGAAGACGTTGGTGAGTAAACTCACGACGGAGTTGATGAGGAGCGCAAATGTACCGATGCGAGTGGCTTGCTCGTACAACTTGTTGAGTTGCTCCGGGGGCATATGGGGGTTCGCCTCGAGGTACGGTTCCACGTATATTTCTCCGATGTATGAGGACGTGTAGAACAGGAGAGGGAAGAAGCCAATCCAGGCACAGAACTGTACCTCGCACACCCTCTTGATCTGAGGCGGCAGACGCTTGATCGACTTAAAGATGGTGAAGAAGAAGGAGAAAACGCTGTGCCTCTCTTTGCTGGCAGGCCCATCAAGACGAGGGTCTCTCTCCTTGATGAATGCGACGCTCACAAACACGGTCAAAGCGAGGGCAACACAGGCGATAGCGCAGAGTATCTGAAACTGTGTCTTTCCAAGGAAGCCAAGGTGACGAGTCAAGTCGACATAACCAGCGATGTATCCAGCAATGTTGCCGAAACCAGTGATTCGGCTGGCCATTGCATTAGCAGACTCTTGTTGATGGGCCGGGGCACAATCGACGATGAAGGCGCGGATCGCCGCTTGAACGGTGTTGATGGCAAAGTCGAGAATATAGACACCAATGACTGCAACAACAATGGTTGTGGTCTTGACACCCTGTGAGAGAGGATCATATCCAAGGATATTAGAGGCACCGGCGACAATCTCCTTGGCCCAAGCGAGGAATAAGAGAGAAAGGATGGTAGCAACAGATCCTCCAATCATAAATGGTTTTCTCTTTCCCATGGGTAGGCGGCAGTTGTCACTCAACATACCCACGTATGGCTGAACAAGTGTACCTGTCAAAGGGCCCGCAATCCATACAAGAGCCATGAGAGACTTGCTCAGTCCTAGGGACAAGAGATACGGTGAGCCGTTCGAAAGTTCGACAGACCATGCGATCTGAAGACCACCAATACTGATGGTCAACAGGAGCAAGTACCATATACTCTTGGTAGTCTGCGAATCATCTGTCTCACCATGGGCATTGTTGGCATCGGCGCTGTTGCTCAGGAGAGGCGATTGTTCGTTGTGGCTGTGAGGGTCAGCGACTTGGGCGTAAGAACGACTGTCGCCAGTTCTTCGCGGGTTAGATGACGAGGAAATGGGTCGTCCGCCACCTCCAGGGCTTTCCGAAGGTACACCCATTGCGGCTGTATTTGATAGCTTGTTGTTGCAGAATACTTGGCAATGTCGAGTTCAAGGCAGGGACTCGATGATATTTAAAGATGTTGTTGTTCAGCCGATATAGGCAGAAACCGGATGCGGGGAGTATAGACAACCACAAACAGACGGCAGTTTCTGTCCGGTGTAGGAAGAGAGACGAACGCAGATGCGGGTGCAGACGCAGACGCAGGCGCAGGCGTAAGCGCAGGCGAAGACGCAGACGGTGAGTATCTGCGAATGGTTATCACGAGCAAGCCTCGTAAAAGATCTAAATCAAGCCCAGGGTGAAGCAAGACAAAACACGAAGAGACTGCAAGGAGGAAAAAAAAGAAAACGAGCGGGAGTTGTTCCAGTGTAGTACCTACTATATCCCTAGTGTAAAGAGGTTATTGTGCGTGTTGATCTGGATCAATAAATGTCCGCCTAGGTACCTTAGTTATTCCCAGGGATGGGCACTAATTATCATGTGGCCTGGTCAAATCAAAACTCACGCGACGCACTTTTTGTCAGGCGTAGGCGTGGCAGGTAAAGAGAGGCCCAGCAAGAATGTGAAATGGATGAAATAAGTACGTCACTCTAGTCACTGGGCCCCCCGCCTCCAATAGATCGTGACGTGAATCATCATACTAATCGAGGCCCACCGTTCCTGATTTCACTCTGGGGCTTGCAGGGCGCTATGTTATTGGCTGTACTGCGCCTGTATCGTGCTGCTGACCACTGACAGGCCTGTGAAAAGGAAGGCCCTACACTGGGACTGTGGCCTTTAGCACTGCTTCTTTTGTGGAACTTACCCTGTATTCCGATTACGCTGCATCGATCCCGCATCAAAACTTACGGGTATCATCGTAATATCAACCACATACAGCACGTTATGCAGCAAGTCCTATATCCAGGAGCTTTTAGCTCGTGTCTCAAATATCGATCAGAACTGCACGTGGTGAGAATAGCTGCAAGTCTCGAGGCGGTCAGTAAAATGCTCATACCAAATCTAACCTAATAGGCCAGAAACATCAAAACAAAACATATTCAAACTACGCTTGCATATATGTATGACGAGCAACAGACCACAAAAATCACGATTGAAGCACACTAGTCTACGATATTAAGTGGTTCTCTCATCCATCAAGAGCCTCAACAGACGCTACGATATCGAGGCTCGGTCTATCTTATCGTATCTTATCTCAACATGTCCAGAATGGACTCTGAAGGTTCAAGACGGAGGCAGACCCATTGGAAACCGCATCAAACCGAAATCGGCAGATGCCTCAGGTCGCAATACGTCAATAATATGTCACATGGCTAACCGAACTCTGAGTAGACCCCAGTCTCCGAGAAAAACCACCATGATGCAGTCAGATATTTCCAGATGGACTGCTCACGATGTCTTCCCCCATGTCAGGCCAAGAACCACAATCGCCTCGCCGCAACGGAGTTCCCCCGAGGCAGAGAAGCGAGAAGCGAGAAGTGGGCCTCTCCAAAGGCAAGGCGAAATTTGGTCCACCAGGACTATGACCAACGAATGACAATTGGAACAGTTTGTCCGGCTGTCAAAGTAAACGGTTGTCGGTGGATTTGACAGTTGATCTTAGCACCATCATGTCTCACTCTCCCCATTAACATCGCCAACTCCGGTAGCCAAGCAGTTGACCAACAAGATAGAGAAAAGGGAAGAAATAGAGAAACAAAAGGGAAGAATTTTCACCTCGGGCAACTATAGCCGCTTGAATCAGATCCTGGAGCCAACCACCACCAGAAGGTGTCATGTTCGATAAGCTCACAGTTTATCAAGCAATTATCCGCGCTGCTAACGGACGCCAAGACCGGCGCCGAGAAAGAGTGGCGAATGAAGCCAGGTGTGGGCTGCAACGGGAACCAACGGGAACGGCGATATAAAGACCATAATCCGTAGTAAACACCGGCCCGGGGGTTGCCGACGTCCGCTTTGTGAATATGCAGTTTCTGTAATGGTTGCAGAAACGGAACAACCAGGGGAGAAACGGTTGAGCTTATCCAGAAGGTTTATTAGTTCAACGGATTAGTTTAACGGCAATTGACATTATCTTGGACGGTCGGACTCTGTCGGTCTCCCCACTGTCGCGAGACTTGCCCAGATCACGGAGTTGATGGGTCTGATTGACCTCATCCACAAGCATCAACCGAACAAGGGCCGACTGGCACTCGTACGTAACGTGCACGAGACCAGAAGTTGGCGGGCACAGCAACACCGATGCACAGAGACTGACGAGCAAAAGTTGCAAAGGATCTCCGAACAAGGATCTCTACGTTACCGAACCCAGGCTTGGCAGAATGTGGCAGCATGCGCACAAGCAACAAGAGAATGCCTGGTGCCTAGAGGCTAGCAGTCGTCAAATGTCACCATCAAAACGCGACCTATGCTTCGAGAGTGGCCAATGCAAGAACAGGAACCTGAAAACAACAAGCTCTTCTGGGTTTGACGGACCCAGCTCGGCGTTACCTTTGAGCAATGACGCTACTCTACTTGCCTGGATTTATGGTACTTGCCTGGCAGAGTCTAGCCTGTCGGTCTTCCTCACGACCCCGTCTTAACCCCAAGAACCCCCAACAATGCTAGTGGGTTAAAGAGGGGCCAAGTGGGCGACATAGTTGCGGGGCCTCCACGGCTTCGAATCTATCGCCGACCCCGTGTTTGGAGATTCAGGTTGCAGTCTGAAAACAGCCAATGTTGCACCATGGACGAGGTTCATTGCCGGGCCTAAACATTCAAGATCTAAACCCATAGGAGCATGGAGGAGTCTGTTTATTTTTGCTTTTGAGGCGTCGACGTTGTGAGACCGATTCCAACGGCTGATACGTGAGGCGCTTTACCCACGATTCGCAAACTCCTTGACGGCTGATCTGCCGATACACACATTGACAATTCATTGCCGGACATGTTCGGGCCATGATGGAAATGAGAAAGGCCCCAATTGGATCAGACCAGTCTACTCTACATGCACGGGATTACTGGTGCCTGCAAGCTTGTAAAGTTACCATCATAATCTCACTACCAACTCAGCAGGTGGATGGACGCCTATCCACCCACCCTGCCCTAGCCTGTCAAAAACCATCAGAGAAATGATCACCGGCTAAGATGGAATTGAAATGGAAAACAACCTTTCCCTCCCTCCCGCGGCCTGCCCCTTTGAGGCTGATGGCACGCCAATAGTGGCGTTGATGTCTACTTCTTCCGGGCCTGTAAGCATGTTGCTAAAAAGCTTGCAATTCCGATCCATCCCTCCATCGATGCGAGAGGGTTGCAAAGCCGCAGCAAACACGCAAAGTACTTCTTGTACCTATCTGTGGTCCCGGCCCGACATTGCAAGGATTCTCCATACAGTCGCCATACCCAGCGCTGACCTCATTGAGGGTCGACACCCCGTATAAGCCGCCGACTCCTCCGCTATTCTCCGCTCCCCAGCCCACCATGGGCGAATCAAAAACCGTTATCCTCATTACGTTCCCCAGAACCAGGGGCTGGTGGGCCCAGTAGGCACCGTGAGTCCATTGAATGTACCTCTTGTACCCGGGATCAGGGACCTCGACGAGGTTCCACCTCCACAGCCAAGCCCAGTTCCAAGGCGCCGCCGGAGAACCAGAACGCATGGATGCTCCATTACAGGTCGAAACGACCGGAGACTCTGAGGGGTTTTAATCTCAGGGATTGCCTTTAAATGCCTTGGCTGCTGCTCTTGTCTTCTGAACTACATTTAGATAAATATAGATGATCGCCCATCTTGTTTACTTCCAAAGTTGAAACCTTGTCAATCGCTACCCCAAGTCATCACAACACACAGAGGTCACCTCTTGAAAACCAAAATAACACTTACTCTCAACCTCAATCACAAACACACACTCACAATGGCTATTCGAGAACACTTCCGCCGTGCTATGCGCTCCGACGCTTCCAGCTCATCAAATATCATCGATGCCAACACTTCAGGAAATATCACAGCTACCATGACCAAGTCCAGCCAAAACAGCGACAAGTCCGACTCATCATCAAAATCATCTCTCGTCAATAAGCTGTCCCGCACCTGGACGTGGGGGTCCAAGGACAAGGACACCACCAAGGAGCGCAAGCCCAAGAGCAAGAAGGGCAAGAAGATCACACACCCTAGCGAGAAGCCAATGACGGCCCAGAATCTCCAACACCAGGAAATGCTCTCTCACTTCGACTTCACCTTTGGTGCTTCTTCTCCCGACCAAATTGAGGGAGACGACTTTGCTGGCATCAGCCCTTGCTGCACTCGCGCTCCCAGCGTTGTCAACTTCTCTTTGGAAGGTGACAGCGAAAGCGACGATCAGACTTCATCCTCTTCATCCTCCGTCAAATCATCGTAGTCAATTTCCTAAATTGGCAAGGTCGATGCTGATGGATGGGCGGGCATGCGGCCATGCCGATTGTCGATATTCGACAGGGGCGAAACTGGGAAAAGTTCTAGAACACCAGTTTCAGTACCCGCCACCAAAAGTTCAGCGACAAGTCCCATTTGGATCATCTCCTTTTATCCATTTAATCACATCCAATGGATCCAGTGTCTTGTCGCTACATTTCTTTTTCACCGATTGGATGATACAACCACATCAAGATCGGCGCCTGTTCCAGCTCAAAAAGGAACAGTAGCTGCCGATCAAACAACACTTTCGCCTCACCCTGATCACTTATAATTATGGCATATGAGAGCAAAAAAACAACATAGACAACCAAACAAAAGCAGTGCGCATTGGCTGTCCTTCTATCGTCAGGGACGATGGGAATTCCTCACCCGACGGCGGTGTCTCGGGCACCGAAGAAAAACCCGCATGAATTTATTTGAAATGCCATGATATGTGGCATGATTAGCATATTGGATTTAGCGATTGGTTTAATGGAGCATAGTATTGCGGTCATGCAAGGGCAGATAGACCAAAATAGGCGTTGAATTGAATGGACACAAAAGTCTACGTTTATCTCATAATTTGTTCCAAGCTCTTGACTACTGTGACTACCTGAAATGTATTTTCTGTACACTGCAGTCTCGTATTTTGACCAACTAGGCAAAGCATTCTTTTAACACAATCGGATTTATTCTACTTATAGCACGGCAATGCCCTCTCCACAGTAACTTCATTTATACAGCTTAGCCTGACTCTATCAGTGCAACTACATATCAAGTGACGATATGTGATGTTCATGCACTGTTATTCATTGCAATTGCGTACAAAACGAGCGACTGGTCGCTAGACTGAGCTTTCGCCATCGGGTGTGTCATCAACGCAATGGGACTACATCTTAAGTTCATAGTCTACCAACACTAACTGACGGTTTATATTGAACACAATGTGATTCACCAAATTCTGGAAAAAATTGTCATTGTAGTACTTTGAGCCGGCTGCCCTTCGTTTATGCAGCCTTAATGATTATTGCACGTATTGGTTGCTGGTGTAGGTGATGGACATGCCAACACGCGTTCAGCCGCCGTTTGCACTGTCAGATATCCGATAGTCACTGCTGTTGACACAAGCTGCAAGTCAGTAGGTAGCTACGACACATACCGACACTGATAGCCACAATAGCTAAAATAACCGCTTTATTCAATTCGCATCCACAGGCACCTAGCAGGCGTTTTTAGCCTGTGTAACACAGTCGCCGCAATATCCCCTAAAAGACCTAACCTTTGCACCAGGAACAGGAAAGAATCAGGTAAGATATCACCATATATGATACTAAAATTATAAATTCTTCTATCTTTTGGTCTAGAACGGCGATTTTTATGGTACTCTGGGGCCTGCCATTTACTGGGTACGGGGACTTCTCTTGCAACATAGCACGGGAAGTCAGTACCTTGGATATTTGATAATCCACAGAGAAGGTACCATAGATAAGAAACGGTCGATTTAGACAACGGAAAATATTATGCACCTTGAGCATAACATCCAATTCAACCCTCCTTACCCGTTCTTTATTTGACCCAACTGGCCCAGACAATTTAATCTTTTCGACACCATCGCCCTCCCACCAAAGCACTTCTTTACATCAGCGACACGGAAGGCTATCATGGCGGGCAAATCTTGGTATGCCCTCAAATCCAAGGCCATACCCACCCGGTATGGTTTGACCAAGAACATCCAGGTCCTCCTTCAAGGCTTGGAGAGCTTCCACGCTGGACACATCGATGCAAGGGAACTGGGAAAGATGGTTCGCCTGAGCCCTCGGCGCCGAGAATCCATCGCCGGAACGATAGCCAAGTGTGCTCGTATGATCAAGAAAACCCCCCAAGAGTTGAAAACGTGCGTCGACATTATCGAGATGTGCACCGAGATTCTCGAGATTGCTGGTAGGTGCCCGCCAAGCAGCTGATGACATCCAAAAAGAGGAGGGAAAAGAGATACTAAATAACTTCTTCCAGATCGACCATCGCCCACCGAAGGCTTCCCTTTTATGAAGTTGCCCGCCGAGATCCGAGAACGTATTATTGAGTTGATGGTCGATGCCGTTTTCCGATCGAAGGTCATCAAACCTGGTATACGGAAAGTGAGCTGCAACTGCCCACAGCTCGAGCGGGAATTTGAACCTTACCAACCTGCGTGGATGAAGACACAAATGAAGGCGTTGCCATCTGTTATGGGTCCAGCACTCAACCACGAATTCTTTCGCATTTTCTTTCGAAAGAAAAACGTCCATTTCCGATGCTGCTGTGAGCTCCTATACCATCTCGATGGCAACCCACTGCTCGCGCAGAACGTTCGAAACATCAAGGTTCATTGGTGTGGGCCAAAGTCGGCAACCGCTTTCAAGAAGCTGGCGGACTGCGACAGGCTTGAGGGGCTGACCGTCAGCATATCCAAGTCCACGCTTGCACACCTCAATCCTCGAAACGAGTTGATGAAGGCATTCTTCCCCCTCACCTACCGTCATGTGAGAATCACAGATGCGCTTGGCCTGGATGAGTTATTGACCATTCGAGGTCTGAAAGAAGTGGCAGTGGTCCATATCCAATCCAGGAGCACCAACCTCACAGTAGAAATGGACAGAGCCAACCTCGCAGAGCTACTGGCTCACCAACTCACGAAAGACAAGGTAGGCTAGGCATCGATTGGTATTTCAAGTACTAACATTGGTAGGGCGACAACCTCCTCGACGACTACTAACTGGCTGAAACTAGCCTTGTGAGTTGTAATAGTTGGCGACGAAAAATATCACAACCTGCCACGTATCATGAATAGGAACCATGTCCGGTTGGAAGTTGGAGCAAGTGAAATAGATATACCCAAGCGTGTCCTCGCGGACAGCATGATTTAGTGTGCAGAGCATGACACGAATGTGTAAAAGTATGGGGCTTGAGCAATAATGAATAATCGTTATTTAGAGATGTAACAACTGATAAATTACGGAAGGCTCCATTTTGTGAAAACACTAAAGATTCCGTACTCAAAAAGCGTTGCTGAATTGGTCTTGTCTTATACCTAAACCGAAGTAAAGGCATCCGGCTCAAGATCAGTCGAGAAACTGGGCTGACCGAGCGATGGAAAAAGACGACAAAGTAATTGTCTGCAAAGGTAGCAAGAAGT
This sequence comes from Fusarium heterosporum, assembly GCA_013396295.1. Classification (NCBI taxonomy): domain Eukaryota; kingdom Fungi; phylum Ascomycota; class Sordariomycetes; order Hypocreales; family Nectriaceae; genus Fusarium; species Fusarium heterosporum. Next base: position 75,121 of record JAAGWQ010000031.1, on the reverse strand, counting down.
ATACAATGAGCAGGAACCTACCTTCGAGGCACTCGACAGCTTGATTGCTGATAAATTTGATTTAAAGTCATGGAGTGCCTCGCAACGCCCCTATTCGATGATGCTGATATGAAAGGAGTTCACAAGAGGGAGAAAAATAAAAATAAAGAAGCAAGACTGTGCTCATACAACAAAGTGGGCACTAAGTGTGGGCTGTGCACAGATAGAGCACAGTGCTCGCATATCCATGTTTCTCTATTCTCAGCGAGATGAAGCCTATAGACAAGACTCAGTGCCTTTCATCATGATAGTAGCATATATCAATAACAACCCGCTGCTAGACATTGAGTTTGCTAGAGTGGATGTTTGTCTTCGAACCGTTGACTTACTGGTGAAGTAAGTACCTCAACAACAGCATTGAGAATGCACAGTGCAGATCTTGTGGCACGGTCTTCGGATAAGGCTAGCGCTGGTATCGGATTAGAGATCTCCCGGCCCCGTGCCTTGTTTGCCCTAAACCCACAAAGAATTTCATTACTCCCAAACCTCATTCAAAGCTCTACTCCTTCGACCGACAGAATCAACGAGTGAAGCAACTGACCCAGTAGTTGCCCATCATGTCGCTCGTCTCGGGAGAGAAGTCGAACTTCCAGTTCGTAAGTGATCCCCTCTAGCATCGTAATGTCGAAATCGAATTCAACACCGTCGCCGCTGCGCTCGAATGCGCTCGCGCCACACGCCCGGCGTCTGGTGCATCGAGATCGATTTTGACGAGACAGACAAAATGCATATTGGGCAGTCACTAACAACGGGCAGATTCTCCGTCTTCTCAACACCAATGTTGACGGAAAGCAGAAGGTCATGTACGCCTTGACCAAGATCAAGGGTGTCGGTCGCCGATACTCTAACTTGGTCTGCAAGAAGGCTGATGTCGATCTGAACAAGCGGTACGATTTGACTCCCACGCACACGATCAAACCCAACAATATACTGACATATTTACAGCGCCGGTGAGCTCACCTCCGAAGAGCTTGAGCGTATCGTCACCATCCTCCAAAACCCCACTCAGTATAAGATCCCCACGTGGTTCATCAACCGACAGCGCGATATCGTCGATGGCAAGGACTCCCACATCCTCGCCAACGGTGTCGACTCCAAGCTCCGTGAGGATCTCGAGCGCCTCAAGAAGATCCGCGCCCACCGTGGTCTCCGACACTACTGGGGTCTCCGTGTCCGTGGTCAGCACACCAAGACCACTGGTCGCCGTGGCAGGACCGTCGGTGTCTCCAAGAAGAAGGGTGGTTAAACATTTTATCGTTGTTGGTTTTGGGTGGACAGGCGTGACGGCTGGGATCTCCATCTTTCTGAGCATTTTGAGAGGAATGCTTTCCGGGATATGCAGCTATGGCTGTACTCTAGAACAGAGTCACGAATCAAAAGCATTCAAGTAAAAATGTTTACAGCATGGGGAATACGTCCTTGGCACGAACATGTGAAGTTGATGGTCAAACGAAGTCCACGATTGGTTTAAAAATTTGGCGTTGGCCACGGAAATGGATAAGATTCATAATGATTCTGGGAAAGGGTATCATGATTTCTCTTTCAACTACTTAAGCATGTGTCTGTGGTGTCTTATGTGATTTAATCTTCGTGCGTTACAGCCATATCCAAAACCTCGACTCGTCCCTGTCCCTTGGTCTCATTGGCAATGAAATCAGACAGAGGCTTGAAGGCTCCGGGCTCCACGAAGCCCACAACCTCCCATTCCGAGCCGACGACATCTTGGCTCTCTACTTGTTCAACGTAGCTAAGGATCTTTTCCTTGACCGTTCCAACAGCCTTTTGCTCGCCGTCCTCTTCCTTGCTAGCAGCCTTTGCTCCTTTTACAGCCTGCTTGAGAACGTTGGTAGTACAGGCGATACGGAGCCTCATGCGTGCCCTCGCAACCGGGATGGGCTGGTGTGCAATGAGTGCTTTCATGGCTTCGAGAGCCTGACTCTTTGCGCTCTTGGTTGTACTAACACCGGTCCAGTGGTGCTGGGGTCGAGGCTTGGCCTCACCAGCCTCGCCTGTCGCAGGTGTCCCAGTAGCACTTCCAGCAGCACTCTTGTCGGGGGTGGCAGTGTGAGCCTGTGAGCTGAGCATGTCAAGAGCCTTCTCGATCATGCCAGATGTGTAGACGCGCTTGGTCCTTGGATCGACGAGTTTACTCGCGACTATACTGACGACCTCGTTATGTACTCTCTCCGTCTGCGCCGCGCGCTCCTTCTCGCCAACCTGCATCTCGCCCTTTTTCAGAATCTCGAGGATGATGTCGTCTGTAGACTTGCCCTTGCCAAAGGCCTTGTCGAGGTCCTCACGGGGTGCGGTCTGACCCTTTGAGACGTTTAGGAAGACGTTTGGGATCTGAAGAACATTGTCGAGGTCGGTCTCGATACCGGATCGCCACTCGAGGACCTTGTTCTTGTAGCAGGCGAGCTCGAAGCGCTTCTTTCCCTTCTTGAGGCGCACGAGGGAGACATTTGTGAGTTTGATTTGGTTGGAGGGTTGTTGAATCTGGCGAGACATGGTGGGTGAGTATGTGAGACAGGACAAGGGAGAATATTTGAGAAACTGTAGAAATAGAAGACGCTGCGTAAAGTTGCTGAGAAGTTGAGGGATGAGGTAGTTAAAGCAGGCACCTTCTTGATTCACCAGAACTTTTTTTCTTGACCCCGCCATCAACCAGGATTGGACTTGTCACTGCGTAATGCCCCGCAACTAAGGTAGAGAAGGACGTGCCTCCGTCATATGCATTGAGTCACGTCAGTAGCACATTTGATTATGCGAATTTACTCATAGTAAGCTAATGGCTTTATCTTTTTTATCTGTAGTGTTTTGCAAAGGGCTCGGGGTGCAGCCTAAAGCGGCGAAATGATTGCATTTGGTGCCTACCTAGGCTCCTACTGTACTGGGGCTAAATGTAGTGGTGCCTGGCTGGTATCATAGGAGTTTCTACAAGTTGGGTTTCAATTTATATAACTGACCTTCTTTCTCTTAATTGGTAGCGGGCTACTTATGCCAATGCAAAAGAAGCTGCTAGAGATCTTTAATATCGCCCACTTCTTTGACTCACACTTCGCTGACATATTCATGATTAACCACGGATATGTGATGATACGCCAGCAACATCTACCAGTCTCGTTTACTTGCCTAATTTGTCAATCTGACTATTCCTGATGGTTATGATAGAGATTTTTCTAGTATGACTCTTCAATATGACTGTGCATACCATCATTCGCGGAAGTACACGATACCGCCGTAAACATGCTTCCATATCAGTGTATATGTAGGAGGTCCTCCAAGTACTCATGTTGACACGACAAATTTTCATTATTATTCGATTTTCCTACAAGACTCATGTAGGTTATGATGTGTCCCGTCTCTAATCCTGTTTCCTTGCTAGGTGCCTGCGTAATGTTTACGCTTTCTTTGACTATCATGTCTTACGGTATCCTGCCATCTGGATACATGAATTCACCACTGCGCCCAGGGTCGGTCAAGACAACAGTTGATCGGTAAGAATCCCTGATGATACTATGCTTAAATGGCCCAGCAACCCTAATGCATATTGGCTTTAGAGTGACCTGAAGTGCAACGGGGTAGGTTTCGACGGATAACCCTCCGGCTATGCGTTGAGACCGTGCCACGAATGCGATGTTTACCGCCTCATGTTTCACGCCAGGGGTTGTGTTGTGTGATCTATGGTTGTTTGTCAAGTTCAAAGTGAGGCTGTAGGGAACCCAGTGCCCAAAACAGCCCGGCCAGCATTCTGGAGTAAATAGACAAGTGAAAACGGATGTTTATGGCTTCTACGAAGTAGCATGCTTGCAATTACGACTATATAGAGTGAGACACGCTTGAGTCTGGAACATCCGAGATCGTAACCATGGAGTCTCTGACCGTGTTTTAGTGCATGCATTGTCAGACGCGGAGGGTAACAAACGACCCTGGTGTCGTCTACGTCACTCAACTAACACTGGCTTCCAGAGCCTGTAGCTATACCCCGGTTGCTATGCCTGAGAAAACAGAGCATCAAAGCATCAGAATGTTGAGGGTGCAAGATATGGCACAAATCAGGCATGATTGGCCACTCACGCTCCTCTTTCAAATACACAGTATCACGAGGCAGTCTTTGAATCATGGAAAACAGTGTCCGTCGCGCTTCTTATCAACGGCTCATCAAGGTGAGATAGTGTAGTCGAGTCACGTTATCGTATTTGGACCTCAAGTGGATATCAAAGTTGCTGGCTCAAGCCGCCTTCCTAGCCTAGCGTGGTACCTGCGCATGGGGTGACACGCAACGCTGCACTAACAGATACGCACATAAACTGGGTGGCTAGCAGATAGTGAAGCTCCATAGCAACTGCCTGAATTCTGAATCGCCCCTGCCGCTAGGAAGCATAGCCGCTACGCGGGGTGTGGAATCGATCAGCTGCAGGTTGTCTGGGCGTTCAAGACCGGGGGAGCTTCCCAGCCATAATTACGTCGCCGTCGCCGCGATTGCGCGTTTACTTCTTTCTCTTCCATCAACATCACTCTTCTCGGTTGATAATATCTCAACCTTCTCTACTTATCATCGCCTTCATCAGCACAAGTATCACAGAAGTCGACCTAAACAGCAGACAATGCGTTTGTCCACTTCCGCGCTCGTGTTGAGCGCTGCCTCTTCGGCCGTTGGCCTGCAAGAGCAGCAGATTCTCGGCGGTGACGCCAAGCCTCTCGTCGACATCGACGTCAACGCCTGGACCAAGCCCCTCGAGAAGTTCTTCGGCGAGATCTCATCCGAGGCCAAGGCTGTCTGGGACGAGGTTACCCTTCTTGCTCCTGACGCCGTCGAGGCCTTCAAGAAGCAGGTCTTGACCAAGCCCAAGAAGGTCAACCGTCGACCCGACTCACACTGGGACCACCACGTCAAGGGTGCCGATGTCCAGTCTCTCTGGGTTGAGAAGAACGGCGAGAAGCACCGCCAGGTCGGCGGCAAGCTCGACAACTACAACCTCCGTGCCAAGAAGGTTGATCCTTCCAAGCTCGGTGTTGACAAGGTCAAGCAGTACAGTGGTTACCTCGATGATGAGGAGGAGGACAAGCATCTCTTTTACTGTAAGCTGAAACCGTTACCTGAACCAATTGAATCCGAGCTAACATCTGAAAGGGTTCTTCGAGTCCCGCAACGACCCTAAGAACGACCCCGTGGTTCTCTGGCTCAACGGTGGCCCTGGCTGCTCTTCCCTGACTGGCCTCTTCCTTGAGCTTGGACCTGCTTCCATCAACAAGAAGATTGAGCTTGTCGGCAATCCTGAGTCATGGAACAACAATGCTTCCGTTATCTTCCTTGACCAGCCGGTCAACGTTGGCTACTCTTACAGCGGTGGCTCCGTGAGCAACACTGTTGCTGCCGGCAAGGATATTTATGCCCTTATGACCCTCTTCTTCCACCAGTTCCCCGAGTACGCCAAGCAGGATTTCCACATCGCTGGAGAGTCATACGCTGGCCACTACATCCCCGTCTTCGCCAACGAGATTCTTTCTCACGATGACCGCAACATCAACCTCAAGAGTGTCCTGATCGGCAATGGCCTTACTGATGGCTACACCCAGTACGCCTACTACCGGCCCATGGCTTGTGGTGAGGGTGGCTACCCTTCTGTTCTGAGCGAGAGTGAGTGCCAGTCTATGGATAATGCTCTTCCCCGTTGCCAGTCTTTGATCAAGGGCTGTTACGAGTCCGGCAGTGCCTGGTCTTGTGTTCCCGCCAGCATCTACTGCAACAACGCTATGATGGGTCCCTACCAGCGCACCGGCCAGAATGTCTACGATATCCGAGGCAAGTGCGAGGACGGTAACAACCTTTGCTACTCTGGCCTTGGTTACATCTCTGATTACTTGAACCGCGAGGAGGTCAAGGAGGCTCTTGGTGCTGAGGTCAGCAGCTACGACAGCTGCAACATGGACATCAACCGAAACTTCCTCTTTGCTGGTGACTGGATGCAACCTTACCACGAGCTTGTCCCCAACGTTCTCGACAAGATCCCCGTCCTCATCTACGCTGGTGACGCTGATTTCATCTGCAACTGGCTCGGTAACCAGGCCTGGACCGATAAGCTTCAGTGGTCTGGCCAGAAGGACTTCAGCCATGCTGACCTCAAGAGCCTCAAGATCGACGACAAGGAGTATGGCAAGGTCAAGTCCAGCGGCAACTTCACTTTTATGCAGATCTACGGTGCTGGCCACATGGTTCCCATGGACCAGCCCGAGGCCTCCTCCGACTTCTTTAACCGCTGGCTCAGTGGTGAGTGGTTCTAAACTGGATCACTCTTTGTTATACTGCTTGAGGTGTCTAGATGTACACTGCATGGGAGATTGCCAAGATTGTGATTTTTGTATACACGAGTATGGATGGCATTGCATGATTATAGGAATGGTTATTAGCTACAGACAGATACGAATTTACCACGTTTAACATGAAATGATGTACCTGTGTTATCTATGTTTTGCCGCTGTGAAAGGTGAGCCGCATGCTTCCAAGTATGTAACGTTTCTGGCAGCATTGCATCAAGGCCAGATATTATGTCATATCATAAGTCAGTCCGACAGACAGACAGACAGACAGACAGGGTCGGCGGACCAGATCGGGTCTCCACTACCGGCCGAGTGACGGAAGAGAAATCCACAGTAATCAAGAGACGATCCGGTCTCTGCTCGTGGATTTGTCCTCTTACCTAGAAATGACTTATAGGAGAAATGTAAAACATGTGATATACCGAGGATCGTGGAAAAGAAAACCACGGGCTCTCTTATCTCAATTCGCAAATTAACGAGTTGCTACCAACGACTGCCCCGGGTCGGGCGGGCGGTTGGACATGGGGATGGAGTCAAGTTTCCACCGGGTACAAAATTCATACGAGGCAGGTGCAAAAAATACAAGACAAGTCCGGCGGGGGCGGATACGTGAAGAGGAAGAAGACGTCGAACAACGGAGGAGGCGCCGGGAAGAGGGCAAAGATGCGCGGGCCAAGAGGCGAAAGACAAGGTCCGATGCGATGTCGTAGATTTGTTGAGGATTCTGGGGTTTTTGGTTTTTGGCTTCGCTACTTCGGTTGGTCGCGCGACGACAGCGGAGAGGAGGTTTTTTCTTCTTGTCTTTGATTTTTCTTTTCTTCCGATGCAGCTCCTGCAGGTTTGGCAGGCGAATACAGATGGAGGCAGATTGAGTCTTGGTATATATTTCTCTGAAAGGCGCCGTGATAGGGTTGATTTAAGGTATAAGATAACTACGATACTACATATGATACAACTTAAAAGAGCTTAAAACTGAGATAATGTGCAGCTAGAACAATAGCACTCCTTTCTTATCCAGCAAAGCATCAGCGGTCCCTATCTTCACACCTGAAAGGTTCTCAAATTGGTTGATGTGAGAGGCTCACGCGACAGCGACTTACATGACAATATTTGATAGCCTCACACAACAATAAAAAATAATAGTCAATCTTGACTTAAGTGTACGGGTCCCACCCGCCCGTTGCATTAGCGTATCCCCAACAAAAAAAAAAGAATTCGAGCAAAGGGCAGCAGCCGCACTTTGTTTGAAGATTTGGAGCAATTCCCCGCGTGCTCGAACACTAAATACAAAGCATCAGATAGTACAGATGGGCAAAATGATGAAGAGGAGCTAACATTGAAAAGTACCCATCTTGATTAATGGGGCCCTAACAAAGATTTCTCCCTAATCCATGGTAGTTTTTAGTCTAGAACCCCAGTCTCAAAACCCGTCATTGACCGGAGCTGGTGTCGACGTCGACCACAGATCCACGGAGACCCTTGCGGAGCATCAGAAATAGGCAGGTTCAGTTTATCGGCGGTACTTTGCGAGGTGAGCAATTACAACAGAACAATCTATTGGAGTGAGAGAGCCCCTTTTATTAGTTGCCTAGAGCACAGCAACTGTGACCCGAAGATAGATTACTCGCTAATAGCCGTACTGTAAAGACAGCCATAGCGAGCTTTGAGGACGGCGGCACATATGCCTCGGTTCAGCCCCACATCGCCACGACAATCCTGTGTTGCACTCGCACAACAAATGCTTCAAAGTCAGAGGGAATCATGATGACAGCTTCGTACCATCAGCACGCAAATAAACAGCAAATACAATGCACGAGGGGCATCTTTGGACACCAATAGTACATAGCTCGCTGAAAAATAATTACCCAGAGTGCGCCATCATGGTGGTATAGTATTCATGATGGCTTAAGAACATCCAAAAGTTTCAGCCTTGGCCCTCAACACCAAAAGAACCCTTGTACTCCGTAGGTGCTCCAAGCACAACCTACAGGGCAGCATGTTACAGTGATTCAGAAGCACCTGCCAAGTGCAAACGCCAATTGATAGGTTGACACAAGCGCATAGTCCCTCCTTCCGGCGGCAACGGGTACGACACTTGGCAAACAGGTGCCAGTTTCCAACATCCTGTAACTCCAAGGCAACTGGAGCTTTCATCATACCTGCCTCTAGAACAAAGTCTCGGGACCCAATGGGTCCTCGTCGGTCCCCATCCCCGGCCGGTCTAGGAAGGCAGGACCCTCAATTGATCCCCTACCTAACTTACAAGTTCCGGTCTGATCCAGCTTGAGCCGGGGGGTGGACTTTTTGAAGGGAAAAAGGAAGTTAAAGCCAACGTCTCATCTCTTTTTAAGAACCAAACCTTGGCCTCTTGCTTCTTGCATCTCATCCCTCGTGTCTTGTCTTTTGACTCTCATCTCGGCTGGCCTCTTCTTCTTTCTGCTCTCAGCTTCACTTATTCTCTACTCACACTTATACCTGAAGCTTTAGTTGCAGTTGTGCTTAGTGCTTCACCACTTGCACCGACTCTACTCACGCCCAGTATTGTCTCTCGGGACATAGTTATAAAACACAACACTGATTACATATATCACCAGCTTGATCCCATTTCTTGAATCTACTCATACGAATCCACCATCATGGCCGAGCAATTCCAGCTGCTGCGCTCGATACCGGATTCGAGCCTTTTCAGCTTCCCTCCCACAAATGCGCCTGCTCCCATTGCGCCTCTCGATGTTCCCACCTCGATATTGCGCCCATTCAACATTCCCGAGCACATCTTCACCGCTGCTCTTGACGCCAAGGTCCCTTTGACCATCGCTATCCTCTATGCCGTTACTGTCAAGAGTCTCAACATCTACAACAAGTCCAACGGCAAGAAGCCATGGGCTATCGCCAAGACCCGGCCGTTCTTCGCTTTCGTGGTTCTTCACAACGTCTTCCTCTGTGTCTACTCCGCTTGGACATTCTGGGGTATGCTCAGCGGCATGAGGAGGAGTATCCTCAATCCCACAGGTCCTCAGGGATTTGCTGGCACGGTCGACAGCTTCTGCCGTCTACATGGTCCTGCCGGTCTCGGGAACTCCATCTACTACAATGAAACCTCAAGCTCTTTTGTCTCTACCGCTGAGAACGCCCCAATTGTCAATGGTCTGCCCAGTGGAACAGTTCCTGGCCGTATGTGGAACGAGGGTTTGGCTTACTACGGTTGGATCTTTTATCTCAGCAAGTTCTATGAGGTTCTCGACACTTTTATCATCCTCGCCAAGGGCAAGCTCAGCTCCACCCTCCAGACTTACCACCACGCTGGAGCTATGCTGTGCATGTGGGCTGGCATGCGTTACATGTCTGCTCCTATCTGGCAGTTTGTTCTCATTAACTCCTTCATTCACTCTTTGATGGTAAGCTCACATACTAAACTTCTTGGGGAGACTACCTAACACGGTCCTAGTACTTTTACTACACATTGACTGCTTTCTCGATTCGAGTCCCTACTGCCATCAAGCGAAGTCTCACCACGATGCAAATCACTCAGTTCATCATCGGCGCAAGCAATACTATCTCATACTCATTCATCTCTTACAACATTCCTCTCACCATCATTCAGAAGCTCTCGGCCCCTGTGGGAGCCACTACAGCTGCTCCTGACGCAAGCCAAGAAACCGTTGTTGACGGCGCTGTTGAATCTCTTAAGAAGTTTATCTGGGGTGCCGCTGAAGGTGCCGCCGCTCCTGGTGCCGCTCCCGTTGCATCACAGGCTGTCAATGCCGAGACTTTCGCCGCTGAGACCCAATACGCTACCCAGCCTTGTATCATGACTACTGGCGAGACCTTTGCTATCTGGCTCAACGTTTTGTACCTTGCTCCTTTGACATACCTTTTTGTGAGCTTCTTCATTGCTAGCTATATAAAGCGCAGTAACGCTGCTGGCAAGACTTCCAAGAGGGGATCCCATGATGTTAATGCCAATATTGCTCTCGCCGAGAAGGCTGGATGGGATGCTGCCAAGGGCATCGAGAAGGAGATCTATAACGGTGCCAACATGGCCAATGGTTCTTCAGCAGACGAGGCCTCGCGAGCTTCTACTCCTAAGAAGGCTAACGGCAAATCCCGACGAAAGGCCTAAAGAAGAAAAGGCAAGGTGGCAGGAAAATAAAAGAAACAAAAACAAGCACTATGACGCGAATGTGGTAACATCTCGCCCAGTATTGAGGTTGGCTTTTCGTTCATTGATCTTGGCAAATATAGAAAGCGTGTGTATATTATACTCTGTTTAGAATCGAAGCGCGGAATGGATAAAGGAAAAGCGAGTTGATATCACATTCAACCACAAATATAAAGAAGTTCTATTAAAGAACCGGATCTATCCCTAGGTGTCCTAGTGATTCAAGGTTCTGCCCATCTAAGTATTGCATTGTACTGTTACGGCCGGTAGTATTCTCGAAACTAACCTAGATTCTACTACCATAACTTTGGTTAACCAGAATTTTCTCCATGAGCAGCAATATGCATCTGCCTAGTATCTCTATTAGGGGTAAAGATATTATCTAGTGCCGTGCCAAAGTTATAACAGGAAACTGATGCAACGCTAGGATATGTGAAGTCAATGTATTTACCTAAACAAACTACTACATCTTGAGGGCATATGTATACATAGATATGTATAATTATATAGAAGGTTTTGATGTTTTGTTGTATGTGTTGAACCTGCATATGGTAGAAGAGTAGCAACATGACGGTACTTCTACCTAGGCCCTGTAGATGGAGAAAGGGAGAACTGAAAAAACAGATGTGCAAGTCGGAACGTGCCGGGTTGATGCAATGAGTTGTGTAACACACACCAGAATTGTCTTGAAACAGACTCATTAATACACAAGCAATCTTTCCGTTCAAGACCTTGCTCCAACCAATATTTTACAAACCTGACACGTACGTGTGCTTACCTTGCAGAAGCTTATGTTTCTAATATGACTAACAATTGAGTTTCGTATGAACTGTTCACGACCGAGAGGAATGCAGGGAAAAAATGTAATGTATATTCTAATTGTGATGTCGGGCCAATGAGACTTGGCTGCGCACCGCAGGCTCAAGCCAACTTGACCGAATCGCTAGCTATTGTCATGAACATCGTAAGTTCCCTTCCATGCCACGTATGGCGATGCAAATCCCTTAACCATCTATGAGTAGACCGAGCTAGTATCGCTCTTAATGCGCCTTCAAAGACAATATAAAAAACAAAAGCATTAAACGACATGGCCAGTGGGACATCTTGCACTGGTTGCCGAGATGTTTATATCAGAACTAGTAATCGCAATATGGCAGGTCTGACCGACTCTGCTGTCCAAGACGCCTCGCTATAAATAAGAGTAACCGTTGTAAGAATAAATGCATCGTTTCGGGGGTGGGGGTGACTGGTCTTTGTTTGACCAAGAGAGGCAGAAGCAATAGTGCTTGAGGGCGAATTGGAAAATAAGGTGATGGGGGGAACTAAACAAGTAGTCGAATCACTTGTCGGATGATTTCTATCAATCTATCATGGTTCTGTGAAGCCTTGTGAAGCTGACATGCTTCGGGTATCTCATGCTGCTGCTTATGCAGGCGTGGTGGTGAATGTGATGAGTGGTGGTGTGCGGGTATTGGTATGCAGTTGACACGACTTTGTGCAGGGAAACTATCCAATCTCGATAATCGAGGGGGACTAATTTACGCTCTGCTACTGGTTGTGAGGCCGAGAATATTGTGTTCGCTTAGAAAGTGCTCCAGTTCCAATCCCTAGGAACACTGGCAGCAAGTTCAGGGCCACGGGGCAGGTCGGATGCATCTCCAAAGCCGGCATTGATGGGAGTCGAAGGAGTAGGGTTGGGAGCATCCGAGGATGCAGCACTAGAGGCACGGCTGCTGTTGCGGGTGTACCAGCTCTTGAACTCATCGCAGCAGTGACGGCATGTTCGGGAGAGAGGAGCACGAGGGTTGAACTTGGCGTCGTGGTCAAGAGGAGCGACATAGGTGGAATGAGAGTCGCAGAAGATGTGGCCACACTTTCTGCAGTGGTGGCGGCGAGTGAAATAACTAAAAGTTCGCTTGCAGGTCGGGTCATCACAGACAGTAGATTCGGAATCAGGCTGTAAAAGAATAATGTTAGTCGACTGTATGAGACAAATCGGGGTTCTCGAGTTGTACGAGACAGGAGCGTTGGATACACCTGAGACAATGGCGCATACAATCATATGTTGTGCGAGGGAAATCAAGAGAAGTAGTTATTTTACGTACCTTCCAGTGCTTGCGAGTAGGCTGGTCCTTGACCTCAGGGAACATATCAAGGTCGAAGTCGCTGTCGATGCTGCTCTGGGCGCTATCGCCAGTAGAGACGCGCGCCAGTTTGTTGCCAAAGACGGACATGCCAGGAATATTTATCAGGCTGCTGTTGGTGCGTCGGAGGGTATTCTCAGATTCGGTGCTAGAGGCAGAGGCAGCATCATCCATTGGCGTCCTGCTAGTCTTTGAAGGGAACAGGTTGGGGCGCAGAGCTGCAGGCATGTACATGGGTCGATTTTGTCGTCCATGGTAAGCTCTAGGAGAAGTAGGGTCCGATGAGATGGAATCGGGACTGGTGGATGTATTTGTGTTGATGGGAGAGATCTGAGGACCGACAGAGATCTGATACGATTGATTGCGTGAATGGGTAGGGCGCTGTTGAGGGAAGAAGTGGCGCGAGTGCTGATCTCCCGGAAGGGTAGGCATAATGAGGTCGGCAGCCATTTCGAGAATATATATTGATATATGTGAAAGCTTGTGTGATGGCTCTTCGTGTTTTCAGGTGTATGCGTTGTGGGAAGCAGGAAAGAGCTGCTAGGCTGTTATACAGAGTCGAGAGAATGGGTGGACAGATAAAGAGCAGAGGTGGCGGATAGATATCCTTGGATATGGTCGTTATGGTTTGAGATACTACAACTGTAGTTAAACAGAAAGTTAGACGAGCGAGTCAAGGGCGGGCCATGGCAGAGTTTAAACCAAAGCGAACAGGCTCAAGGAGGGAGTAGATCTTGGGAACGTAGCGGGCAACGCCGTCGCGTGGAGGAGACCGGGGACAAAAGAGGTACGTACCTCTTGTCTGCAGCATGGAGTGTCAGTGCTGGGGATCCTAATCCAACTCTCTAGTCTAGCGTGAGACTGGGGTGTGGCCTCTCTTGCAGTTACAGGTGGAGAGAGGCGGTGGAGCTGTTGACGGAGTGGGCGTGGCTTGTGCTTGCTGCTTGGCAAGTCTTTTGGAGCATAGCGTCTTCTGACGATGACCGGGGTATGCCCTTGTTATGCGTCTTTTGTGTCTCTCCTCCGTTCAACGGCTCAGTGCTCACGGCCGTTGGTATCTCAGTAGCTATTCAGAATGAGGTAGTCCAGAGTCCCTTGCTCTGGATTCTCCCTTGATTGATGTAGATCCGGAATTTTCAAGATGCAATTCAACTTGGGACGATGTCTCAAGGTTGTCAGGTCGTGATAGTTTGCGACTCAGTCAAAGGTTAGGAATATCCGGATACGGCAACGGGTCTCGAGATAATCGGAACGGTTGTTCAGCCCCTGTGCGTAACTGTGGGTAGGGATATTTCCTATCTTGACGCTTTGGTTGGATGGCGTCCGAGTTTGCTGGAGACAGATCCAATCCGGTGGGTTGACCTGGTAGATCAAGGAGATGCTATTCCCCTGCTTTGCGACCGTCCATCTACGTACGTTGTGATGAGGTGTTACAACAAATGACGAGGAATATTGCTGGTCCGTGTTGGAGCACTGATTACAGCGAACAGGTTGTTTTGTTGGTGGTGCCAGGGGCCGAGTCATAGTAAGTGATTGAATGCCGAAGCTGGTGCGATGCTGCCGGTTGTTGGTGATGACGGATACTGTGCTTGCACTGCATCTGCAGTTGCGGTCCCGACTCGACCAAGGAATCCCGGCTAAATCAAAGTCGGGTCACTCATTTCAGGCAACTTATTGTGTATTGTGCTTGGGAATTTTCCATCTTTCTTGAGGTTTGTGCCGTGTTTGATGCTGTATAGTATCTTCTGTATCCAACCCAAATGCTGTGTTTGGTCCGTCCAATGATACTGTGCTGCCCACCGGTAACTGCCACAAGTCTCAAGATGTGGCCAAGTCTGTTCGGTCCGCGGGCTGACTTTCGTAGGGCGGCAATTGGACAAGCGCCTTATTTAGTCCGAACAGTCCCCGCCGAACAGCCAAAGCGCTTGGTAAGGTTCAAGGGTCGAGTGGGAAGTAGGACTCTTTACGGATGTATGTTGTTTGATTGGGCAGCTGTGGGGCCCGGCCTCGCAGCTGGGAGCTTTGTCTCCTGTGCAGTGCTTCCACTGTTTGGTGTTGTGTTGTGTTGTGTTGGTGTTCTGGGCTTCCATTCTTGTCCTCCTTTTGACCGGTAGCGGAGCTGATGCACTCACTAAGGAAGGAAGCTCTAGGAAGCCGGTGACAACCGGCCTGTATGGAATAAACAGAACGCGGCATGGCCGACTTTAGTCACAATTCTATGATTATTATTTTTTCGGACACCGAAGGTAATATCAATCAACTGCTGGTCGTATCGTAGATATCGTGAGTTGTTTTGATCAGGTTTGAGAATGAGCCAACTGTTACGTACAACACACTAAAGGGCCAGGACCCATGCCAGCCATGCCTAGAACAAGCTTATGATAGAACACCTTTTGATGGAAACCTCTCTAGCTTTGGGGAAAGAGGGGCATGGATTGAGAGGGTCAAACTCAACACGGGAGCAACGGGTCCTGCCTACCTAGGTGCCTTACTGCTTGAGAATTGTATCCAGTTTCATGGAGCAGGTGCAATTCGACAGATTGAGAAGCAGCGTTCCATCTTTGTACCTTACCTACATTTTCATCTCTTCACCGGTATTAGTATTTCTGCAATACCACGCACATGCTTTTCCATTAGTGCTCATCGCCAGCTGTTTCTTTTCATAGCTGTATCATCATGCATTGCATGCTTAGTTTGTGGCCTTGCTGAGCGCTATGCTGGCCTTGTCGGTAAACACAGTCGTTGTCGTGTCGTATTTCCCTCTTCTGGGCTCTGATTCGACGAAACCCGAGGTGCAGTGAATAGGTACGGTCGTAGCATTTCTGATGTCTGTGGTTCCGATCCGATCACATACGACAAGTACCGAGTACTCTTCAAAAATTTCTATCATCTCGATCTATAACAAGTCGCTCTAGATGGTTTATCTTGAGAAGAGCATTACTTCGTCATGATCATCTTTCACCAACACCATGATGCAAATGATCGCCAGCCGGACACTTCCCCGCCTCTCAACATCAACACTGTGAAAGATAACATATTGCACATGTCTTGGAAAGGTAATTTCATCCTTAGCTACGAACAAATGCTTCGCGACAGCATCATCCCGCCCCCCCTCTAGACTTTTTACTTTCGCCGAAGGACAGTCACTGGCAGTTCAGGATTAGCCTGTACATCATGACTAGCAGTTCGCCCAATCTGCCACCGTCCATCGTCTTTATGAGATATGTGATTGGTCTATCTACATCATGAAAGACCCTCATCAAGCCCACCCTCATGCATCTTTGGTTCAGAAAGTTTGTTGTCGCTCCACATAGGCGGTACGTACTTAGAAGATCGCCAACGGGCTTCATTCTGGCAAGGGTGAAAGCGACAGGGCAGCAGAGCATCTCAAGGGCGACAGGAGCAGATGTGATAAGAGACAAGCTCAAAGTCGCTACCCACGATTCCACTTATCGAGCTGGGTTCGTTTGTCGCGCTACCAGCACACCCCGGCCTTGTTCTTCTTTTTGTTCTCTTGAACTTCTTAAATGGTCAACCGCCGATTAAAGGTCTCGTGACCTTCCTGACTGGTCGCGGCTTCCTGTCATACTTGGCTTTGGGCCTGGGCCAAGCCCAAGCTCTAACTGCTCCGAAGTCCTCGGCCGGAAGACAACGGTGCCTCTTCGGAGGTAACTTGACCAATTTGGACCCCTTGGACTTTATGAAAACAGACCCCTCCAAGTCTCTACTGAAACGGGATCAAGGTCCTCAGACTCGCAAACAGGCAACGTTGTTGGAATTCTTAGCGAATGACCATTCGGCTATTAACGTCATATATGCCTTGCTATATTGCTCCAACTGGTGTGGCCTTATGGCCGACTCGTTCGATTGACGTTCATTGCCTGCTTGGGTTGATTTGTATCGGACCGCCAACGGAACGGAATATCGCTGCGTGTCGGTTTTAGGTGAATGGAATGAGCTGCGGTACCTCGGCGCTTCGTCATCGTCTCTCCAACTAGTCCGTTGCAGTTTGGTTTCTCGAATCTTGGAAGCCATTGAGACTGGAGAAGGAGGCAGGGAGGGATTCCACTACTGTACTTTGGAGTTCCATCATGGGTGGCCTGTGCAGACTTTTCCATCTCTATTGTGGGCGGTTAAGGCCTGAACCAAAGATTGGCTGGCTGGCTTGCATTTTCTACAGCGCGCTCCGCTGTTAGACCCTTGCCCAAATACTTGCACTAGGCGCTGCCGAGATTCTATGGAACTTTTCCCTCAGGGCCCCACTGAGGCTCGTTGCAGCCACGTTTCCTTCGCCCTCGATTCGTGGCGTTGCTCACAAGCCTTTTCCGTCAACGTGAGGAGTGGGACCAGATTCTCTTCTACATCTTCCATCTACAGCCAATTACGTACAGATAATTGTTGATGGTTCCGCCACCGACCATTTGCCTAAAGCGTTTGAGACGCCGAAGGCGATGCTACAATGAGATGCTCCGGCAAGAGGGCACGAGAAAGCGGCTTTGATCGGCGGGTTCGAGACAGAAAGATCGTCCTTGATTCCACTATCCAATCAAAGTCTGCCGGCATTCGCATATCGCATCTTGCCCGAAATTCAGGGTCCAAACTAAGTGGTCCAAGCTGTGAGCTATAGAATGTAGCTAATTAACATATACCCAGGCCGAGGAGAAGTTACGTACGTCGTCCGTGTCCGTACGGCGGTCTCACACGCACGAAGCTATGCACGAATAGTACAAACTTCTGAGAAGAGAACTGAGACTCCGAGATGAAGGGCTTACGATCGACGGATGCAGATGAGGAAAATGCGGAGATGTGCGTGCTTGTGGCAAATCCTATCGTATTAACCAAGACAATGCTGGATGTCCTGCATTGGACACTGGAAGGGGAATATGAAGACCGGTCTACCAGTCAGTCTGAGACACACAGCTCAGTATTGAGAGAAATTCTGAGCTTCAGTCATCTCTTTGAACATCTTTCCCAGAAGCCCTACACGACCGTGCTCACCGCTCGTCGTTCAGGATCTCCTGAGCATTAAACCATTCCCAGAGTTACCTGCTGCTCCTATGGGTGTTGCCCATACATACTCATAACTACTGGCTGACTGGACGAGGCTTATGTTTTCAGTCTATCAGTTGATTTGACACTGCAGACCAGGAAGCACAGACATCGGCCACATGTACGTACACCATACGCCCCATCATGAGGGCCCTTTTATTTCCCATGCTCGAGCCTCTTAGCTTACACGGTTGTCTTTACGGCAGGACTCCCTGAATGGCTGGCATGCGATCTGGACCGTTGTTACGTACTATAATTCCGGAGCCGAGAGTCCTTTCATCTGGGGCTTTGACAAATCTAGCTGCGGCTCAGCTTTGACCACGTTCGCCTCAGTGAATAGATCTCTAATTATGGAGCACCTGCAGTGAGTAAAGTGCTTGTTTTGGCCATTCTGCCGGTTCTTCACCGGGTTCCGGGTCTAATAAGTTTGATGGCAATACGTACTCGTTTTCTCATTTACTAGTGGCCGATATGCCAAGACCGGAGTGGGTGTTGCGCCATACTTATATCGGAAGTCCACGTTCAACAAGCCCCTGTCAATTGCGGCTCCCCAGCATTCTTATCACACAGCGCCAATTGGCTACTGTCTTGCAACCTTCTTGCTTTGACAGATAGACTTATGTAGTACGTAGTAAAGGGCGGAAATAGCCAAGCTGGTGGAATGCCTGAGGCATCACAGGCTGCACCAATTGCTGCTTTGGTGTTGATCAACAATCGATCAAGGGGGGGTTTCAATGAATGCACAACAGAAAACGAGGCATAGATTGACATTGACATGCATATATTTCCTCCACCGCCTTTTTGTTTACCCATCTGATTGCGCATCGTCAGCGCCTCACAAGGGTCATGTGCAACACCTTGCGCAAGCACTTTCACTCGTTTGAGACATTTCAAAGCCCTGACGCATTCTTGTGTTTCTGCCTCGTCCTGAACAGGATGTTATGTGTAGCCTCAGCGTTAGGTACAGTACCGTATCTCAGAGTACTACTAGGGTGTTGATGTTTGGAGGCTCTACACAGTATTAACTTATTGGAAGCAACAACTAGGTTGGTTCAACTAATATTCTCAGTTATGGCTATACTTGTGCTTGGTTGAACTACCGATTATGTATTGCGAGTGGCTTGCGCGGCTCCCGTTTATTCGGTTTCACGATTTCTTGCTGTGTATCTCAGGTCTCGACTAACCATGCATATCACTTGCAGATGAGAGGTGATTAAACGAGCTATGCTTGGTGGCTAAATGGATATGGTATAACAGGGCCAATCAGTCAATCGTCTCGACATTATGGGGAAGACGATCTCAGGCGCACAGCACGGATAATAAGGAGTTTCTTTTCTCATGAGAGAACAGGCCTAGTGTGCATCTGTTATTCCAACCCCTTGGACCCCTAGAACTAGACCTAGAACCCCAACCTCCAAGTGTCTTGAGCTTGGGTCGCAGACGGCTCTATGGTGGGAGTGGACTATGGGTTTCGAAATGAGGGTTCCGTGGGGCGCATTAAGTTAGGGACATTATACAGTAAACAGTCCGTCAGTTGTCATAACGTCCCGTCTTGACTAGTAGCTGGGTCGAGACAGTTCTGTAAGGGGCCTCAATATTTGCATCACACCGCAAGATGGCAGTGGGATCTATTGGTGTTATATGGTTGGTCGGCTGTTGAGATTCACGATACTCGCTCACTCCATCTCCCATCTTCCAGTCTTGCCGCCGTCCTTGAGCACAACTCTCAGCCCCTCGATAATCATTCCCTTATCCACGGCCTTGCACATATCGTAGACGGTCAATGCCGCCGTAGACGCCGCCGTCAGCGCCTCCATCTCCACCCCCGTCTTGCCGTCGCACGTGACCGTAGCAACGATCTCGACTGTGTCGTCACCCGTGACGTCGAGATCAACCGTCGCCTTGGAGAGCGCTATCGGATGGCATAGTGGGATCAGATCGGGCGTCCGCTTCGACGCCATGATGCCAGCGATCCGCGCGACTCCCAGCACATCGCCCTTTTTCATCTGATTATCCCTGATGAGTCCGATTGCCGTGCCATTGGAGAATCGGACGGTGCATGCGGCTTTGGCGATGCGTGATGTCACCGTCTTGTCAGAGATGGAAACCATTCGTGCTTCTCCAGATGATGAGACGTGGGTCAGCTTTGCCTTGCTGCTGCTGCTGCCGCAATCCGATCCCCTGAAACGACGGGTTTGGGAGAAGAATCTATGTTGCGAGAACAAAGATCGCCCGGCTGCGAAAAAGGGGCTGTCACGAAGTAGTAAGTGTACTCTGGGAGACATGGTGCGAGTTGACGAGGCTGGGCCAGGGGCATCTACAGCAAAACTCAATTCAGTATTACATTCAACTCGTTATGGGGAGGGTATCCGAGCCTCATGATATAAGCCAAACGTCCAGTTCCCCTCAACGCCGCCCCGTATTCCAAGATAGTTGCCCTGCGAACAATCTTCAAAATAATGACTTCCACTCTAAGTCCCCCACGCGTCATGTATACAAGAAAGTGAGAGAAGGAGACAAGAGCTTGATCACCCACCTATCAAGATCATGGGCCGGTTCTTCATATGCTCCAACTCGCCGATGCCCGCGTGCTTCGCCTTCTTCCTCTTGACAGCAGCGCCGATAACTTCCAGAAGTTCCATCTCGTTGGGCGCCAACCCGAGAGGCGTCTTGTCTGATGCTAACAAATCCCTCCGTCGGTCCATCTCGATCTGTTTCATTGCCTCAAGAGCCTGCTCGTCGATGGGTTCGCCGCTGTTAGACTTGCGTAGGATATCCCTCAGAGATACCTCGGCGTTGCCAAATAAACACACCTTGAGATTGCCATCGCCTGTTATGCGGAGCCGGTTGCAGCTCCCGCAGAAGTTGTGTGTCATGCTCGTGATAAACCCAACTTTCCCAGCAAAACCTGGGACGTGCCAGGTCTTGCTCGTGTCGTTTTTGTGGTCCTGCACCTTTTGCAAGGTAGGGTACTTTGTTCTAATGAGGTCCAACATCTCCTGGTAGCTAAACATCTTGTTCTTGCTCCATTTGTTGCCATCGAATGGCATGTACTCGATGAAGCGGACCTCGATCTCTTTCTCTTGTGTGAGGTCTACAAATGGCAACACCTCTCTGTCGTTGATGCCCCGCATAACCACGCAGTTGATCTTGAGCTTGATGCCAGCGCCGAGCCTGTTCAGTTCAAGAATCCGTTCAATACTCTTCTGTACTGCTTCATAGCCCTTCCTCCTTGTCATGATTTGAAATTGCCAAGGGTCTAGAGTGTCGAGGCTCAGGTTGACGCCTGTCAATCCGCTCTCGACCATGCTGTCGAGCTTCCTATGTAGCGATATGCCATTTGTCGTGATACAGATCTCCTTGAGACCATGCCGCCGCAGCTCTCCGATTTGGTGCATCAACGGAAGAATATCTCGTCGCACGGTCGGTTCTCCTCCTGTCAACCTTATCTTCGAGACACCCTGAGAGACAAAAACGGATGACAAGAGGACAATCTCTGGTGTTGTCAGAAGTTCTCGATCCGGCGACAGTGGCACGCCTTCTTCGGGCATGCAGTAGACGCATCGCAGGTTGCACCGCTCTGCGACAGAAATGCGCAGGTAGTCATGTTGTCGGTGGAAGGTATCGGTAAGGAAATCGGAGAACGGTTTCGGATCGCGGATGCGCCGGCCACGAGAATGTACAAGGTTTATTTCTGGTGTTGAAGATGGCGGTTCGCTGGGTCTTTCTTGCGGCGAGGGTTGAGCTGCTGTCACAACGGTTCTCGAGGTACAGGTAGGCGCACGCAGACAGGTCGACGACCTGATGATTCGCTGTGGCTGTGAAGCAGAAGCCGAAACCCTCGGTCTTAAAATACGAAGCGACGACATGTTTTGTATGGTGAGAAGGTAGACAAGGCAAAAGTACCTTAGGGTAGACTGGCTAAGAGGGGTATTATTAAAAGGGTCGCTCCTTAGCCATGATTCCTGTAAATCGCTATCACTATACGGTACAGAAAAGAGAGATAGAGAGAGATTGAGTCAATTAATAAAGAAGATCGAAAGAGGTAAGCAAGCGCATTACAATTCCAACCCTATCATGAGCATGACTGTACGCAATTATGAGGTACTATAAGTTAATCTTATCGTCGGTGGTATCCGCACATCGCCACAAGCCGTTGTTCCCCGCGCTGATTAATGGAAACACTCTAAGCCGCGGAGTTGCGTAGACTGAACACACCATGATATTTTAAAACTATTCGTAGATTGGACTACTCAAGGCGCGCCTTGTAGTTAGCCAGATATGATTAGTTTCACGTATGTGGTTACTCACGATACTCTCGGGTGGACAAGCATTCACTATGTGGCTTCAATATTGAACAAGTACAACATGTTATTCGCTGGTTGTGGATATATCACCCTGGACCCTCAGGTTTGGTGACCAAATCATATATAACGGCTGGCTCATTTATCAATCATAGACTTGTCATGATGCATTGAATACTGCCTAATTGTTAAGAACCACTGTTATAGAACTTGTAGACCTCACATTTGTGCAGACCGTAATAAAGCAACATCTCAATCTAAACTGATGAATACCAATGGTTCTTTGCCCGAGTGGACCAAACCGAATCTTCCCATTGGACCAGCATAGTGCAGAGGTAGACGCCTAAGGAAGTAAATACAGGAGAAGAAATATCGGGCGTAAAAAACCTAGGGCGCAAGAATGTCTCTAGATATGGCTGACTCGCTACAAACTCCTCTGGGGACTTAAAACGCAAAGGTTTGTTCGCTTTGACCTATTTATACAGAGAACATTACTGTTATCATACCAGAGCGCTAAACCATATACGGTAGTATGTAAATAAAAGTGCCCCACCTCGAACATCGCATTATCAAGTTGAACAACTGGACTTCCAGCTCGATTTCAAAGACCTTACAACTGGAAACCACCAGCAAAGAAGATCCAAAGGGAAACAGTCTCTACAGGGATAGTCCTTCTTTCGAAACCCACTTCCGTAGCCAAGAAACCTGTCTCTGCGATCACGATACTTTCTCATTCTCACTTTCCATCTGAGTCCTCCAGGTGACTTCCTCACGGTACTTTCAAGGAGGCAAAGCAGTCGCGATGCATGCCTCGCGTGTTTTCAAAGGTAGGTGCTTTCTCCAAACCCAAACCTCGCCATCTCATTCCATCATTCTCATACAGTTCTCCCTCCGTCTGTCTGTGACTTTACCACATCTCTATAAACAACGAGTACTAACCAGTCTTTGACTATCACAGCATCGCCTCATTGTGTCGCCAGCCCTGATGGGAAATTCATAGCTACCCTGTCTTTGCAGAGTATCACGGTGCGCTTGTCTCTCTCACTCTCGATCGCGCATGTGGTAAAGCTGCCGCCAGATCTCACCACCCCTGTGTCCATGCTATCATGGGCACCCTCATCATCTCGTATCCTTGCTGCAAGTGCCGACCATATTCATGTCTTCTCAATAGTTGACTCGTCATTTCATGCCACGATCAGGAACCCTGTACCCGGTGGTGGGAAGCAGGCCCTCGTGCGGTTTGGCGCTCACGATGACGAGGTTCTTGCCTGTGCTGCATTCGGCCTCAAGTTTTCCATTTTTGATCTCTCTACTTCAAAAGCTGTTGAGATCAACAATCCAAAGTTCTACCTCCCACTCTCTGCTTTGAGAGGCTACTCCGTGCGGCAGCAAACATCGCAACTTGCCATCTTGACAAGGACAAGTGGCCGAGACGTTGTCAGCATCCATCATCCGAAAACGAGACAGGTCCTGCGGTCATGGCATCCAGAAACAGTCGACGCTCATGGCTTGACATGGACCCCTGACGGACGATGGCTTCTATTATGGGAAGCCCCAGCACATGGTCACAAACTTTTGCTGTACACACCTGATGGTCAACCTTTCCGTTCCATCGGGGCATCCAGCATTGTCAGTGGCCAGGATGCGGACCTTGAGACCGGGATCAAGTGCTGTGGCCTCAGCCCTGATGCGTCGTTCTGTGCCATGGGTGATGGAAGTAGGACAGTGGCTGCCCTTAACACGCAGACGTGGAGGGATGGTCTGAAACTTGCCCATCCCACCACAGTTGTCCCAGAGGACACCCTTCAGGTAAGGTCATTCTATCTACAAGTTGTTGCCATTCTCACAAGGTGTACTAGATCTGGCAGGAGCAGGTGAATGATTCATCCAATGGAGGGACTTCTTACACATTTCTCCGAGCAAATCAGATGGTTTCACCTCCAGCCCGATTGGTCGATAGCAAGATCCCCACCGATGTGAAGGCAGGATGCTCCTTACTAGCATTTGATGCATCTTCGACCCTCTTGGCCACTAGACTTGACGATACCCCTACTACTCTGTGGATATGGGATGTCACCGCAGCCGAACTTCGAGCAGTACTTATGTTTCATTCGGCTGTGGATTTCCAATGGCATCCAAACACCCGCGAGCTCCTTTTGGTGACATGCCAGGACGACAGCTATCGCGGCGTGTCGTTTGTGTGGGACCCCTTGTCTGAGGGACCCAAGCCCATCTCATTAGAAGCTCATCTGCCAAACGGTAGAATCGCGGGCAAGACTCGAGCCGTCTGGATCAATGGGGAACCCGAGTTCCCGGTTTTGTTACTCTCGGATGCACAAAACGGCGTCTTGGTAACATATGCAGATTCTGCGCAGTGCCCGACTCCATGGCGTGAGGGGGCGGTTGGCGACAGAACCTTGGGATCGATACATGATATCGGAGATATGATGGATGTATCCGCCCTGATGCCGGATGACACATCCACGCTGGATGATACGTTCTCCTTTAAGCACACGTAAAAAGCAGGACGCCAGGGATTGCTCTACCATGTGCCTGGCCAGAGCACCATGCTGAAAAAGTCACGGCTTGGGAAACGGAAGAACACCACAGATACAAGGCCGAGGCTAGGATTCAACTGAAGGCAAAATGCTAAAACCGAGTCGATGGGGGCTGGATGTGACGGTCAATGTTACACAAATAGCTTTGCTTTTTGATGTCAAGGGCTTGACCGCATAGCAAGCCTGGCATAAAACGGCACCGTTTCCTCTTTTCTCCCGGAGCTCTAATATGCAATGAAACGATGTATTTTTGGCGCAACAGCACCAACATGAAGATTGAGCTGAGACAAGAGACAACCATGTGTTATCCCTGCTCTCTTCACCAGGATAATAAGACAGCGCCATGGATTCAATCTGCGCCCAGTTCCTTGATGGGATCTCCCACAACCAACGCCAAAGGAATATTTCGTCAAAAGGTGGAGCATTGGTCGCAATATGATATGTCACTATATGAGGTAAGACAACCTGGCAATTACCAAGTCTTACATCTGCCAGAGGGAGACAATGGGACCGTGGCTTGGCAGATCTGCTATCTAGGCATCGAGCTGGAAGCTCAATTGATGATCCAGATTCGCACAAAATGCATATCTTCTGTGGGATACCTTGTGCAGTGCAGCTGAAATCTTTAGATCTTATTGACCCTCCAGTGTCTGCTCTTATTCAGGCTTGACGGATTTTAGTGGTCTTTGGCAACCCCAGTCAAGTCCCCACATCCCGCAGCTGAGGGTTAAAGATGCATGTCGAACCGCCAACAGGGATCTCGGGTTACACTACACCTTTAATCATTCAGGAGGAGGCGAGCTTGCCAGATCCGGACGCAATAACTAGTCTCAACGCTTCCCGGTCTTTCCTCAGTATTGAGACGACACCTGCTCATGCAGAACGCCCGCTTTCTCAGAGCACACCCTTTTCGGACCCCCGGGGGCCTGAAGAAAGGCCTGAAGACTGGGATCAAATGCAGGTAAATCCCGAGGTGGTAAAGAACGAATTTAAAAGCATTGTTGAGAAGACTGTAGAAAATTAGTTGTCTCTATTGTCTCCTTGTCACTGCTATACTAGTCACAGTGAAAACGCCAAATATAAAGCTTAGTTGCAACTTCTTTACGACATCGAGTCACGATATGCTCGATGTTTGATCCAGGGAAACCAACGGCTCGATTTCAGGGTTCCAGCAATCAACGAGCCTTAGCAACGAGGTCATCGTGTCAAGTATAAGTCAAGGTCGTAGTGTATGCCGTCACTCGCTTCGTACTATACTATCCGCATCGTCACACAAATTTCCATCTTCTTTCCAATCGTTTGTAACATTGCACAAGAATCCGCTTGGAAGTTAAGTTATCTCGGCCTCGTGCAGAATCCTGCCAACCCATGCCTACCGAAAATACTGTTCAAGCGGACGTTGGTCCGGGGGACGAGACCGGCATCTACTACATCACTATTTGCAATGTTCGTTTTCATCTATGGAACTCTACAGAATCGATACACGAACATACAACTCATGATTCTCATAGTTACCATTTGGAACCTCCTGGCAACAACTGAAGGATTGGACACGTACCGCATGTGTAGTGGACCACATCGAGGTCTTCCAGAGCAGCACTTCAGGCTGGGTCCGAGTCAGAGGCAGAGAGAACTTTGAAAGGGCATGGGGTAAGCCAATGTTGACAGGATTAGCAAGTGTATGGAGATTTTGACATGGCAGCAGGCCTTCTCAACGGCGGAGTCTTCCACGGACGTTCGATTATCGCGTCCGACAAGAATCGTTTCCAGTCCATCAAGATCAGAGAACTTGCCATACCACCACAAGGGATCCAACCACAGACACCACAGTATCTGCCTACTCCAAGTCAATATGTACAGCCAATGCCAGCCGCAATATCACCGCACTACTCTACATCTCCAGGGCAGGTATGGAAGCTTCCCCGATAACTGTAGTCTATGACTATGACAAGATCCTAATTAACACTGGTCATCGGGATTTAGTATTACAGTGTTGACTACCCTCAAACCAGTGACCTGAGATTCAGCGCACAGCCTATTCCCAGCCAAGGTTATACCCTGCTACTGCCGATCACAGTCGCAACGACGATACCAGTTACGCATGGAGTCATTGGTCCAAGGAGGCACTACATTCACAATGAAGACGCTACCCAAGCATTTGCTGTTAAAGCTAATGCAGTTGCGTACTCGCCCCCTTATCATCACCAGGAGACCCAATTCGCTCTACCTTATCGTGGTTTGGATGAGCACCCATCATACTACGCCGACTGCAGCCTGACCGTTGATGAATCGCCCTACAGGTCGGAATACGTCCTGACGGAGCCACGCAAGTTACATGTGTCTCCATTCCCGCAACAAGCGCGTGCCGATGAGGTCAAGTCTTGGATTCGACGCAAGGTGGACAAGACTAAGATTGTATCTATGGAGATTCCAAAGAACAGCAACAGCAGATACCTCAGGGGTTATGTCTTGGTAATTTTTGACAGCGTGTCCGCAGCGAATATAGCCATAGATCAGCTCAACAAAGCTCGCTTCCAAGGTCGGAGAGTGATAGCGCGACCCACTAGTGAGGGCGCGGCGATGGAAGAACCAAGTGGTTCGTATGAAGCGTCTAGTCAGGTCGAGTCCAAGTCAGACGAAGTGCTTACACCCACAGGCCCTTCTCGTCATAGGAATGGCGATGGCCTTAAGGGTGAGAAACCTCAACGACCAAAGATTAAAGAAACCAGGTCAACAGACTCCGAGAAGAGGAAAGGTTCGGAGAAAAGCCATTCAAGCAAGAAGGTCTCGGGATCACAGACAGACAAGAAATCGTCGTCGAGAAAAACACCGGATCAAGGGCCAGTAATTGTCGACGGAACATGCCACCGTCATGGCAAACACTGATATCAGATGCCAGACCTCTATAATAGCGAAACATGATTCACAATCGAGATTCTAACGTGTCTCCAATTCTTGTACCTTATTCGATGCGATATATCGACCTTTGAGAATGGATGGAATACATGCCATGTCCAACATACATAAAGCAATGTTGTACCCGTCCTTGGAGTGGACAGGAACGGCCAAAAGCTGCATCTCAAAATTTCATGCACGCTCGAGATCACAACTCAGTTCTCGCCAACATCCCGATCCTACAGGTCGAGGGTATTCACCCCTGCATACGCTGTGTACTTATCCCCGAGGCCCATGCTATTGCCTCGGGGTCATATTACCTTGTCAAAAAGAGGTTATGCAAGAGTATTGTTTTTTATCTCACAGCCACGGTTACACAAGTCGATCGATCAACCAATCAACCAAGAACCTTGTTCGCAACTCCACCAACCGCTTTCTTACACTCAGTCTTACATTTTTCAACGACATAAAAAGAAAGAAAAATAGGTAGACCTGCGTCAATTGCTCATTTCGACCGTTGGGCATATTACGAAGTAGATGGGTACCCGTTGCTGGTTGGTGGAGTCTCGCGATAAGGTTACCTCTTTTGCTTGTCCAAACAACTTGGTATGGCCACGAATATAGTTCGACATGCCAGAGACGTCAGTGTGAGTAGCCACCGATTAATCGCGGTGTCTTGTCATGGGGGGGGGGGGGATCTCTCCTGTGACAAGCATGCCGATCAATTGACTAACTATTCCGCAACGACCTACTTGATTCTCCATCAGGCCATCGGCCAAGTAGAATCTTCTATCTGCACTAGCGAAGGGCTGTGACACTGACAAGCAAAAGTAAACAAGGTGTCGCATGTCATAGATACTAGGTTAGATGATCGAGATAGCATGTCCTGACCAGCACCAGATTAACAAGGGAGATGAACAGGGTTTTAGGCATTATACCATCCTGGCCATGATTTCATTAACCATATCTGTTCCGTTGCGTTTATAAACTCCGCCATAAGCACCTTTTTATCTCCATAAAGTTCAAGTACAAAGAGGGGGCCTCCAGCCCGACCCTCGAGACATGCGTGGGGCTATCTCGCACACTCAACATCGCACGGTATATTGCCGGTAGCCCCGGACACACGACTGGCACAACGCTACTACGCCATGCAATGCATGTGCTACATACCATAGCATGGATGTTGGCCCAGCAGGTTTGGTGCGAATAGGCTGCGGCGATCATTGTGTAACCTGACAAGTGACCCCACACTTAGTCTATCGAGGAGAAGCCGGCCGTTAGGTCATCTTGATAGTATCGAATCGAATCACTTGTCGCATATCGTGGCTGCAGCTCAATGTCCATAGAGTAGCTGTCAACCCTGTCAACTTGGCAGCTATGTGCTTTTTGGGCCACATGCTCCTGGAGACTTCCTTGCGAATGCTAGTTTCGTTGTGTGATCTTGCACTCGTCATATTTTGTGATGGATATGCATGCTCAACTGCGGTGTACGCATAGGTTATGCGTGCCAACCAAGACATGAAGCACAACGCTTATAATTTGCACTTTTGCTCATAATGTATCGACCTCAACAGTCCTTCTAGCAGGCCCAACACCTGAACACTGCTGGCTCAGCCACCAAAATCCATCTTCAACGCAATACTTGGCTGCCCAGACTCTCCGGTGACCGCCTTGTTCGTTTGGCCTGTGTTTTGCCGGCCAAAACGAATCACCTCCTCGAGGAAAGACTTTTGTCCATCACTCATGCCGCCGACCACTGCTCTAAATATGTCCTGGTCTATCGCTGCAAGCTCCAGTAAACGTGCGCTGGTTTCCTGGTACACCTCCTCCCCTTCAGCTGTGGCTCGGGCCATCAACGTTGGTATGACCACTGTGATAGCCGCCAAACGTCGACCCTTGTCGACTGTACCCACATATTGACATAGCGTATGCGCGACTAAGGCCCTGGCGTTTTCGGGATCTTCAGGGTCTGTATCAGTTACAAAAGCTGTCAGCCTGGGGAACAGGTAACGAGCAATGCTGAGATCAGCACCGGTGGAAGATGGCTGCAGTAGCAGGGACCTGATGCAGTTGGCCGCTATCTTCGCAGTCTAGTGTACAACATAGATAATTAGTTGCTGTGCTTCGTGAGATCGGGGGTTAGTGAGAAAAAAACATACCATGCGATCGGTGAGGCAGTCCATCAACTCGTCTAAATAACGTGCAACAAGAGCTTCAGAAGCTGGTAGGTGGTTTTGTCCACCTGTAAAGAGGATGGTTATGGCCAGCAGACAATTTTTGACGCATACGAGGGATTGGGGCACCTCGCGCTTCTGCGCATTAAGATATATAGAAAGGAAACGACGTAGGCATCCCTGCAATTGGATGTCCGTAGATGATGGCTCACCGTCGTCACGGCTCTTTCGTGACTTGGACATGCTGCCAACGAACCGCTTCAGTGTGGGCAGTGACTGCGGCGCGATCAGCTCCTGGCAACCGGGCGTTGATAAAATTGTGGCAAAGATGTGAATGATACACGCGTGTAGATCAGTCTTGATGATAGCCGGGAAGACTTCCGCAGCATCCACAAGCGCATTCAGAGACGATCGTATCAGCAAGATTGCTTCCTCATTCATTTGGTGCCTAGCCGGTTGGTTTCCTTCTGAGAGTCTTGGCAAGAGCCCTGTGAGAACCAACACGATGATGCGTGTAAGCTCGAAGAGTTGGTCGATATCGTCAGACAGGTCGCCCTCTTCAGTGGCGTGCCGCCTTGCAGAAGGGTGTGAAACACAGAGGACGCTTGCAATCTCCACGATAACGCCTTGCACGTCTAGACTCTCCGTGAGCACTAATCGGTCTAGTAGATCCATCGTCTCGGAAAACACATCCGGTCTATAGATGGCATGACCAGACACGCTTGGGAGTAGTATTTTCTTAAGCGCTTGCAGGATAGCTAGTGTTTGTTCGTGCGTAGCTAAAGAATCGCTTTGCCCGGAACGCGTGGCAAGCGCTTCAAAAGCAAGTCCAAATAAGACGAAGAAGAATGCCACTGGTTCGTCTCGATAATTAATATCGGAACTCTTGACTTTGCCGCTGGTTGAAGGACCATCTGATTCTTTTCCATCAAGAGCATCGAACACAAACTCGCTATCCTGTTCGATCAAGCTAGCGATTGCATCGACCAACTTCAACCACGCATCCTGGTAGAAGCGAAGCAGCGTTTCACGATTTAGAGCCGCATAAATAGTGTCGAGGCTTCCGGACAGTGAAGGGGGTCCCAAGGTCATAGAAATATCAGGCTCGAATCGGAGGCGTGCGAACTCACGTAAGGACTCCAACCACAATGGAGTCAAGGTACCAATGTGAGGCTTGAGTACGTCCAAAAGGTAATGCTGTTCCGAGCTTGCAACCTGCAGCTCCGCCCAGGCGGAAAACACGGATATCTTTACCATAACCTGTGCATTGGAGCTCAGGCTTTTCAGATCACCAATCGCAGCGCTCTCACTATCCTTGGAAAAGTTTTCTAGAGCACTGACAAGGGTTTTGAGAATCCTGCCCATTCGGTCTACATCAGTGACTATACCAATGGAGATGAAGCTAGCGCAGACGTTGACGGCTTCAGAAGCAAGCTCAGGTGACGAATCGGCAGCAAACGCTGGAGTAAGAGCCGAGCTAATTTGAGCCTGGTATTGCTCCAGCAACATGGCTTCCTCAAAGTCTGGATCGGGCGTTTTGCCAAACATCTTTAAAACATCTCCTATGATCTTCAAGCCCCAGATGCGAAGCTCCGAGACACTCGAAGTTGATGCAGAGAACGCCATACGAACAACATCTGCAACCCTACTTTGCAGATCGCTCTGGGCTTTGGACTCCCCATTGGCAGTCACATCCTTGGCAATTATCATGAACATCTCATCGATGCAGCTCAACGCAAATGTGGTGACCTGCCATCGTAGAGGTTCAACCTCAGAAGTCGCTTTGGTCTCTTTCTCATCCTTGGCAGTGCCACCTGCTGAAGCAAAACCAGCAACCTCTTCGTCTTGCAAGTCAGGCAACCCGCTGCCTTTAGAACCGGATTGAGTCTCCTCAGTCTTAGGCCTTGCTCTCGTCATTTTGAGCACCGCCTGGAACCGCTGAAGCCAAGCGGTGGTCTCTGTGAGGCACGTATGATGCATCCAGTTGCGGATGATGTTACGGATTCCATCATGAGACGGTACTGTATCGAGGACGAGCCACAGTTGCTCCTCAAACCCTTTCTCGGCTTCTCGCAAGACGTCCTGAGGGTTTCGCTTCATCATATTGTGTATTCCATCAACCGATACATCCCGGAGGGTGATGGATTCGGATAGGAGGTATTTCTGAAGGAGCTTGACATAATCACCGAAATGCATATGTCCAGGAGCGTAAAGAGATAGGTGCTCAAGACAACCCAACGCTGCCCTCTGCACTGTCAAATCATCTTCCTCACGGAAACGATTCACGAGTGTAAATATGAGTTCTCTCGACTTTATGGCATCTTGTAAATCAGGACCCAGGACATTGATAAGAGAGTCAACACATCGAGCGATGGCGGACGTTGTAGAAAGCTCCAATTCCAGGTTCATGGTAATTGCAGATGAAATCTCGGCATGATGAGTCTCGGAAACGTAAAGCTGAACAAGCATTCCTAAAGTGCTTGGTACATAGCCAGCAAAACTTAGACCTGAAGCATCCGAAGCCAATGATAACGCTTCAAGCGCCCAGAAGTGAACTACCGGATGAGGATCATTGCAGAGGGACATCAGTATGCCGAGAATAGTCTTGAGATGGTACCCAGCAGCCATACCACCTACTTGGGTTTGGATTGAGCCAAGTGCCATCGCACAGCCCGCTCTCGCGCTGGGTTCGCGGTTACCAACAATGGTATCGACCAAGTACTTAATTTCATTATTCGTGAAGCCGTTTCCATAGACATTGCACAGGCGAGCCGTGGCAGCAAAGCCCAGACTTCTGACATGCTCGTCTGGATCCAGAACAAAATCCCGGACGATGTCCTGTAATAGTGCCTCCACTGCAGGGTTCGAAACGCTACCAGCAGGCGACTTTGTCTCTTTCACAGCTACCCTCATCGTTGCAAGAATGGCTGCAGCAAGGTTGACATTGATGGCTGCCTTACGACCCGGATCCCTGATGAGTGTGCCGGCAGATGCGAAAGTTCGAATCTGTTCCAGAATGCTCTCCTGAACCTTGCCAGGGGTGAGTGGGAAGGCAAATGCGAACAGTTGGATTGCTGCGTTGATGACCTCTGTAGCAGGAGGATCAGGAGCGGACGAAGAGGAGTCCGTACTACTGATATACAAAACGGAAGCATCATGTTCCAAACTTCCGCAAATTGGCGAGTGGAGGATCTTATTTATCATATCATCCGGGCTGTCGAGCTCATCTTTATCATCAACGGAGTTCTCCTGTTGCCCAGGGAGCTTTCTCACACGAGATCCGGCAACAAGACCGGTGATACCAAACCCTGAGTTATCTCCCACATCCCAAATAGATTCGAATGTAGCTGCTGCATTCGCGATCGAGGCACTTAGCGTGTTTGGTGCGTAGTTTTCCGGATCAGCAAAGAGCGAGATTGCGAGAGTCAGCAAGTTTGACTGTAACAGGGATTCGCTTCCGCCAGCTGGGCTGAGATTGACAAGCTTGACGTAGCATTGCAAAACTCGCCGCTGAACCATCATCTCAAGATCTTGGAGCTGCAAAGCAGGAGCCAGCCTCTGGTTAACATCGTCAGAAGTCTTCTTGGACGGTAGAGTTCGCATGAAGGCTGTTGTGTTCTGAAGCATGGCTGCTATTCTTTTCGACACATCCACAGTCAAAAGACGGCTATTGAATTCTAGAAAGGCCAGAATCGAACCCATTGCACACTCTCTGACATGTGTCAGGAAAGACACCTCCAAGAAGCTTCGAGCCGACGTATTATCCTTCGCAAGGGGCTTCGGCAGCGCATTTTTCCAAAGCAAAAGGAGCTGCGACAGATGTATCTTGACAAAGTTTGGTCCCAGGGACATTAAGCCTCCGATCAGAACCCAGGCAACCTGGATCTGTGTGCTCGCAACGCGAAGTTGCGCTTGGCTACTAGATTTCAGCATGTTGGTTGCAATAGTCAATACGCGGCTGTTGATTTCGACCGATCCATGGAGTGGACGAGCAGGGCTTGCGCTCAAAGTCGAGGCAAGGCCATGAGCAAACCCAATACATCTTCGAGGAGAATTCCGCCCAGACCCCAGGAGCGAGAGCTCTCTGTTCAGACTATTCATGCAGACTGACAAGCAAGGTAGAAGCTGTTGGGGACAAGCGAGGACTAGAGTCTTCATGCAATGTGATGCAAAAACTTGAACAGTATAACTAGAATGTTGTAAAACTTGCAAAAGACCATCTCTGCATGGTTCCGCGAAACTGTTTGCAGCCGAGCCTAGCGATTGTATGAGAGAAGAGACCGCACTCAGCGTTGCAATCAGAGTATGTTTAGAAGGCTCTGGCTTCTCGGCTAGTGCCTGAGGGTAATTTTTGAAGATGTTGTTGATTAAGGATCTGGCGGCCGATATCTGGCCTGACTCTCCTAAAATTTTACGCCCAATAACATCTTGAATGACAACATCGACAATCTTTCGGGAAATCAAAAGCCGATATCGATTGTTGACGATTGTAGGGCAACCCAGCACATCTATGGCAAGGCTTTCGACAATTTTGAGGTAGTTTGTTTCAACAAGCTTTTCGCCTAGTCGTCGGAATAGTTTACCATAGCATACACCTATGGCTGCTCGGGCTCTATTCGATGCTGTTGATTTGACATATTGTGAAGACAAGTTCTTCAGTATATCTGAAAGAGACAAAGCCAGCACTTGGCTACGCTTGCCTGACGGAGCTGGACTTGCGGATCTGGAAGGGATATCAAGCTCATCGTCTCCGATGTTAGGAATGGTTGATTGCCGCTTCAGCGCCTTTTTAGTTTTTTTGCCCTTTGGTGATGCAATTTCGGGGAGACCGCCCTCTGAGTGGCCCTGGAACAAGGCTTCAGCAAAACACTCTGCAGCAGCCTGTCGAACATGAGCTGAAGGAGTGTCGAAGGCCTTGGATATTGCCGCCTCAAGCTTATCAAAGTCACTCGAATTTAGGAAATAGGGTGTATGCTTGAACAATGCCTTGAGGGCTCGGCAGGCGGAAGCAACAACAAGATGACCCTTGTCCGACGAGGCATGGTTTCGCCCCTGTTTCCAAATATCCCGTGCAGCCACCTCATCCATACTGCCTTCCACCATACCAACGATCTTGGAAAGTGCTGTAAGACATGCTGCACGCATTCCGGCATTGTTGGATGAGGCTTTGAGAAGCTTGATCAATGCAGAGCAAGCAAGCGGGTGTAGGCCGATAGCGCTATCGCCAGCAGAAGCGAACACATCGCCTAAGCAGACAACAGCAGCGTGTTTGGTACGCAACTCAGCATCCGTTTTCGATTTCCCGCTCGATATGATTGTGATCAAATCATTAATGGTTTCGAACAGAAGCTTCCTGTCTCCGATTCCAAAAATACGTGCCAAACATTTCCCCAAGTTGTTCCGTATGACTCGAGAAGGTTGCGGTGATGAGAGGTTGATGATCTGAAAGATTTCCTTCTTGAGGTAGAACTGTTGCGCCGTGCAATCATCTGCTTCCAGATCCAGGACATGCTTGGTCAGTCTGGACACAAACGTGAGTAGGAACAGATCCTGTTGTTCGGCGGGGAGGGATTGAAGCTTGGGAAGATCGAGCTCTGGATTCGCAGTCGCGGTGTCGGGGGTAGCTTGCGATTCGGTGGCGGGAGCTGGAGCTTCGGGCTCCTGAGCTGATGACATGGCGTACGAATGTCGACGCCGTCGACACTATCCAGGTCCGGTGGAGGGTTATATATATCGTAGTATTAGAGAATTTGTTGTTTCTTGTTATGTTTCAAGAGGTAAGACTGGTCACCTTGAGGTTCCCTATGCCACATGCCACTTATTAGCTTGGGGTGTCCTCCAGGGGGAATGGGGAATGGCAGGTACCACCATACATAGTACTCGAGGTGGGGCAATACTCAGTCCCCGGAGTTTGTCCGTCGCATTCTCTAAGAGCTCAACCCTGACGAACCAGACTCAGTACTAGGTATGGAGTTATGATGCCCGTATATTTATTCATTGAAGACTCTCGAGCATAGAATCGATGCCTTAGGTGCTGCTTCTCCTCACTCACTTAATCATGGCTGCTCATCAGTGCCTCAATTCGCTGCTAAAGGCAACACGGTCTTTCCAGCAGCCAAGCTCGACAATCTGTCGACAAAGTTCACGATCTTTTGTCACAACTCAGGCCCAATGGGCTGGGCACAATAAATGGTCCAAGACAAAACATATTAAAGCTGTGACGGACAAGAAAAAGATGACAGAGCGGCATGGTTTTGTCAAAATGATTACCATGTACTCGAGAAGTATGTAGGCAATTTGAGTTGCGTGGTGTGACATTTGTTCTGATGTTCAATAGTGTATGGAGATGATATCAAGTTCAACCCTCAACTGGCCACTGCAATAACTGCTGCAACGAAAGGTGGGGAACCGTAAAGACCGCCTACATTTTCGAATACATCTGATTATTGATTGCAGCAAGTATTCCAAAGAATTTGATTGAGGCTGCAATTGCAAGGGGCCAAGGCCGTTCAGCAACGGGCTCTCAGCTTGAGTCTTTGTCTCTGGAGGTCCTCCTACCTCCTGACATCGCAATGGTCATCGATGCTGAAACAGACAACAAAACACGCACCCTTCACGATCTTCGCCATGTCGTGAAGAAGGCCGGCGGCGTCGTTGGGTCCACCACATTCTACTTTACAAGGCGTGGCCGAGCCATATTCAAGGCTAAAGAAGGTGGTCCCACACTCTCCGAAGTTCTGGATGAGGCGATTGAGCACGAGGGACTGGAGGATGTTGAGGAACTACCCGAGGGTGATTTCTTGGCTTGGACCCAGCCGAACACGCTGTCAGCCATCACTGAAGCTTTATCCAAAAAGTTCGAGCTTGAGATCTTAGACTCAGATATAGTCTGGGCACCCAATGAGGACACAAAGGTCAGCATTGATGGATCTGAGCAGGCCAACACTCTTGATCTCCTCTTCAACGGACTCAAGGAATACCCTGAAGTCAAGGCTATTTATGCCAACGTGCGCCAAGGAACTGTCGAGGACGAAGAATGGGATAAGGTTGAAAGAAACCTAGATGTATAACATATAGAACAGCGATTTACCCTGTACAAAATCTTGTATCATACTTTATTTTACCCGCCAAATTGAGAGGTGATATCCCCAATGCCTTCCAAACGCCGTGATAACATCGACCATGCCGTCATAACCCCCCTGACTTATAGTGTACAAGTTCGAACCTCAACATTGAATAGTCCAAATTCTTTAAGAGTCATTATTGTTGTTCTGGGGGTGCTGCTCTGCTCGTCGGCGCTCTTCCTCGAGCTTCTTGGCCTGTCGCAGCTTTTGTCGCGCCACGATGCGTTCGTACTCGGCCTTAATCTCGTCTCGATCCTTGGGGATCTTGTTACACTCCTCGGGCTTGGGCCAGAAACCAGGAACAGCGAAGCGGTTATCGAGGTTGGTTCCGAAGTAGAACATGATTCCAATGGGAAACATGACATATGTGCCAAACTGTGCGACATGCGATGTTAGTGGTTGTTCGCAAGTTCACGACTCACCAGATCTGATCTGTGCCAGATGTTGAGGACTCACCTTGAACACTTCGAGGTTAAGGCCACCCATTTTCAATATCGTTGTCTGCAGCGCTTGACTTGGTACGATTGAATGGGTATTGAAACTGATGGAGGCGAAATGTTTGCTGTGCACGACGTGATGATGCTTCTAAACACAAAGCCCCGGTAAAACGGTAGTTGATACCCCACATCGACGAAAACAGATCACAGCGATTGGTAGGACTGCAAGTGAGATGATATCTCATGAGGCACATCATGGAATGAAGGGTATACTGAGAGCAGTATTTGTAATATGTTAGGTTATCATCATAAAGTGCTGCTACTTTCATGAATATCTTGATCATCCGTTTCTCTTCTGAAGAGGCATATATAAAATTTTCTAATCGTAGATCGTCTTGGATCCGCATCCCACCGCAGTGTATATATAAACTCCTTATCACAATATGTTCAACGCCAACGAGTTTATCCAGAATCCTAGGCTTGAAACCTTCCCGTATGCATAAGATCCCCTAACTCCTTGGCAATACCCGCGTCGCATTCTCAGCTTAGCCTGGAACCACCAGCCCGCGCCTTCTGGGCCTCCTCCATCATTAGGCGTTCTGTGAAACTGCGAGGAGTGCCGGAAAAGCCAGTATTGGCAACGCTGGCACGGAAACTACTGAGGTCTCCCTCGTCCATGCCGCTGCGTCCGTCCAATCCCCCGACAAACGTATTGAAGTGCCCCAAGGAAGCAGCCTGCGCGTGCACCTCAGGGTTGCGAACGACAGGCATAATAACCGGCCGTCCTTTATATGAGCCTACAGAGCCGGCCTGGAATCGGGCAGCATTCGGCGTTGTCGGCCCTGATGAACCAGGTCGTTTGGTTATCTGTACCGCCGGAGAGGTGGCATATAGAGACTGTTCAGCCTCTGGCACGTCTGGCAAATCAACATCAATCTCTTCTTCTTCAACCACAAGAGGTTTTGGTTTAGATTTCGGTTTGGATGCTGCAGATAGCCCTCCGGACTCTTCAAAGTGAAACAATTCGTCATCTTCATCCGTATCTTCCTCAACATCGTCAACGGTTTCTGAACCCTCGTGTGCTCCAGAACCTTGAGCCTTTGTGGATGATACCGGGCTTCCTATAGACTCAACGGTATTGCTTTCCTCTGGAATTTTGTTCAGAGACGGTGATCCAGGAGGTTTCTTATTGGAGAAGGACTTGGGTTTCGCCATTGACAGAAAATCGTCATCGGAGGAATCTTGATCTTCATCCGGTTCTTCACTTACACTTCCCAAAGTGCGTTCTATCCGAACAGACTCGGGGATATATCGTGATGACGGAGGCTCTGGGGCCATGATCAATGGACTGCTCTGTTCTTCTGGGGACGAATTGGATGTAATTGTAGGTGTCTTCTCCGCCGTGCTGGAGGCTTGGCCTGGTGTTGAATTGACCTCGGTCCAAACGCCCTCTTCCAAAGGTACCCTTGACAACGCTCTTAGTGCCTCTGAAGATGAGATTTTGCGAGGTAATGGTAGGTAATCTAGGTCATCGCCAAGCATGGTTTCCGCACGAGGTTGGTCGGCTGGGGCAATTGGAGCTGCGGGGAGGAGCATAGAGTCATGAGGCTGTGGTGATGCTGTAGGTAGGACCTCTGCGCCCATGACATCGAAGCGCACACGCCTTGGACTTTGCGGAGGTTTCGATCCGCTTGAAGAGCGTCGCAGGGCGCTCCGTGGTGTTTTTGACTCGCTTCGATCTGAATGGAACGACGATACCGTGTCGTTGGTTGAGCGGCGAACATGGCCCGGCCTTCCAGGCGAGTGAGGCGCTGTCGGCAAGGCATTCTGCACCTGGTCAATGCCAGGTTGTCGGGAGTCCTGTTCTTGCACAGTAGCTGCGCCTTGCTTCTCTTCTGGCTGGATACTTGGTTCAGGCAACAACATGTCGGTTGGCGTGTGGTTGTTTGGGAGGGAGGCCTGGAGAGGAGAGGTTGGCATCCTAGGAGGAGAGCCCTCTAGCAGGGGAAGGAAAAAGAGCAATTCGTGATGCCGATCGCGGGGGCTGCCTGGAGGCTCTGCGGCTCCCGATCCGGAGGTGGCAGCAACAGTGGTCGGCGGGGAAAAGTGGCGTTGATCCGATTCAGGGTGGGTGAGCGTTCGTGAGTCAGCTGAGTCTGGGTCTTTGGTGAGGTTGAGGTCCAGACTGGTGAGGACGGAACTCAGGTCTGGATAGTTGGGGAGTGAGTTGACAATGGACTGAGCAACATTGGAAGCGAGGTCAGGCTGTGTGTCTCGGAGCAGATCGTGGTAATAGCGCAGGAAATCAGCTGCCACCTCGTGGCGAAAGGTGTGAACCTTGTGCTCGAGCTCTGAAAGCCTCTGAGAGAGGCTATTGACAATGCTTGACTCGTCCATGGCGCTTACTTATCAAACAGATTCCTCCGGGCGAGCTAAGACTGGATGTCTCGGTATGCGCATGACGCAACAAGCTCGAAAAGATGCTTGCCCAAAGGAGGATTTTACGAGTGACGGCACGAGAAGGGTTTTGGCGAAATTATGAGCAACGATGAAGATGGTTGCCGTGGGCAGACACAAATTGACGTCTGGTCCGTCCATTAGGATAGTGCTAACAACGGCCCTTGTTCTAAGTGTGGCTAGACCATTCTAAAACTCGACAATGACAATGGGGCTCGACCATTCTGTATTTTTCTTTTATCTTTTCTAAGCGAGGGTCTTGCTCAGATACAGATACAGACACTGGTACTGATACGGAGTAGCAAGGAGTATTGCCAATACTTGCATTGAGATACAACATGTATTGCAATTGATTGTCTACCATGCTTCGTATTCAAAAGTTACTCATGGCCCGTGGATTAACGGCCAACAGATTGTCCCGGCTGATCGCTTGGTTCTCATCAGCATCCGACTCTACAGTACAGGCGACATCTTAGCCAAGCCTCAACACTTGATTCTGAGTGGCCGGCTGCGGCCTACGGCGATCTGATCCCAGCAATCTAATCCATGTATTGCAGTCTCTTGGAAACACTCGGCCAATTCAATTGGGTGCCATTAGTTGGCAGACCCCGCCGGGTAGCCCCGTCAGTCCAGGCAGACAATTAACTAGCATCTTGTTGTACCTTAGTAGGTAGATATTGTCTTTTATCGGTTGTGCTAATCAAGCCCAATTCCATGTGATCGATCGAAATGGCCTTGGAACTTTGTCAGGAAGCCGCTTAAGCTTATCCCGTTGACATCATACTTGTTGTGGTAGCAGTGTTAGACCCGGTCTGTTCGTCAACTTGTGTCATGACACGAAAGCTGAGACATCATGATGAGGCATTCATGAAGGCATGAGATATTCTCTTACATCCAGTCTGGGAAATTAGTAAATACTCCAATCCAGTGACTTCATAAGTGTCTAGGTTGATAAGGTAGTTTAAGCATTTTTCGCAATTGCTTTCTTCCGAAACATTACCTGTTGTAACGCCTCGGAACATGCACAACAGCAACGGTTTGTATTGAATATTTCAATATGTCACGAGTAGACCACCTCACAACTAATTATGTTAATCTGATCTACCATATATCAAATGCTATGTATCTATGATGTGTATATTGTTCAAAATCTAAGCATAGCCAAACCCGAGAGA
The DNA here is from genome assembly GCA_013396295.1 of Fusarium heterosporum. Classification (NCBI taxonomy): domain Eukaryota; kingdom Fungi; phylum Ascomycota; class Sordariomycetes; order Hypocreales; family Nectriaceae; genus Fusarium; species Fusarium heterosporum. The sequence goes on along the minus strand of JAAGWQ010000031.1, from coordinate 34,282 downwards.
CAAGCAAGCGGAATAAATGTTACCCTGTAGGTTATACTGTGTATTTTATTTGCAGCATTCATGGCAATGAAATGAAATAAGGTTCTATCTATCTTACATACGTGGATAGCTGCTAGTTGTAAACTCATGGCTTGGTCAGGAACACGAAGCGTGGTGGTGGTAGGAGCTCATACCGCTTTCCCCTCCTGGAACCCAGGTCAGATTCTGCCGTAAATATCCTGGAGCTCTAACAGGCTCTCCACAGGAGGTATCCTCAACACAACTGCAATCATATTGAGGACGACATCACGGTGCTCGATTTGTTGACGCATATACATTCGTTATATCTTTCAGTTGAATAGCGCATTTCTAAAAACCATGTCAACCATAACCCCCGACGCGCTTCAGTCGGGACAACCTCCCATTATTCCCATGTCCTTCAACGGCAACCAGCCCGAAAAGGTGACGCTCTACCCGTTGTCCAACTACACTTTTGGCGTTAAGGAGACCCAACCTGAAGAGGACCCGTCCGTCATCGCTCGCCTCAAAAGACTGGAAGAGCACTACACAGAACATGGCATGCGCCGCACGTGTGAAGGCATTCTCGTCTGTCACGAACATAATCACCCGCATATCCTGATGCTGCAGATCGCCAATGCCTTCTTTAAGCTTCCCGGAGACTACCTGCGTCCCGAAGACGACGAACTTCAAGGCTTCAAATCGCGACTGGATGAGAGATTGGCACCTGTTGGTCGTCTGGGAGAGGGCGAAGAGGCTGGCGACTGGCAAGTAGGCGATTGCCTGGCCCAGTGGTGGAGGCCCAACTTCGAAACATTCATGTATCCTTTCATCCCGGCGCATGTTACGAGACCAAAGGAATGCAAGAAGCTCTATTTTATTCAGCTGCCAAAACAAAGTAGGTTATTCGCCCTTGGTTTTGCAATATGATACTAATTCCCTTCGCAGAAGTTCTAAGCGTTCCCAAGAACATGAAACTCCTTGCTGTTCCTCTGTTCGAGCTCTACGACAACACAGCCCGATACGGCCCCCAGCTGTCTGCGATTCCCCATCTGCTGAGCCGATACAACTTTGAGTTCGTGGACGAGAATGGCAACGTTGTTGCTGCAACACCAGGATCTGCCGCGCCAGAGGGTTATGTTCCACACACAAAAGTATTGGCGGGTGATGACACGGACATGAAGGAAGAAAACGGAACAAGCTGATCTCCGATATATGGATGTGGAGACATGGCGATGGTGTTTGGCGTTGTCGGTTTTTGCACGTGTAGGAAGAACATGTCAATGGCTTACTTAGTCTAATTTTTTATATGTTCATTTCGTTTATATTCATTGCATTCAAGCCTTCTCTCCCTGGATAGTAGCAACGACTCGTCGCTGGTGTCGAGCGGCACGGAATTCAAGATACCAGATTCCCTGCCATGTTCCTGTGGCCTGCATGGGTATTAGTTACGTCTGATTATGTTTAGCATGATTTGATATTTACCAGCTTTCCATCTTTGATGGGAATTGTAACACTCGCTCCAATCAGCGCAGATTTGATATGAGCAGGCATATCGTCTGGTCCCTCAGCACTGACAGTTGTTAACATTCGTCTTGACAGTAACTTTCACATAAGGCACTAACTCATGTCGGTAGAGGGCCTCTCCCTTTGGCCCTTCAGCGGGGGCAATCCTGTCAAGGGCGTCACTCATGTCTTCACGAACATCAGAGTCCCCTGAATGGTTTACATCAGCAACAAAGAATGGCATAAATCAAAAGAAGAAGCATGAACCTACAGTTCTCGTTCAAGCTTAGGGCACAGCTGGTGTGTTGGACAAAAAGGTTCAGAAGGCCAACTTTGTAGTCCCTGATTTCAGGAAGAGAAGATACAACTTGGTCAGTGATAAGGTACGATCCCCTCGACTTGGCGGGGAGGGTGAATTGCTTCTGGAACCAGCTCATGGTTGTTGCTGTTGAGTGCTCTATCACTGGAAGGGATGTTGAGCGGGGCTGAGAAGTTCCTAACAGTCCAAGTAGACCAAAGGGCAGGGTCCAAAGAAAGTGGAAAACACCAGGGAATAGAGACACCACAAGGAGTAGACAGAGAAGAACCGGTGTTGTTGCAGAGTTGAGACGTGAAGTTTGAGGTTGAGGCATAGCTAGGAATTAATCGTGCTTGGTTGATAACCTGGCCGCCAACAGCCGTCATAGTGGGGCTCTAGTTGGAGTCTTAACGGGGCTTTTCTGTCCGTCAGTATCAAGCTCCCTCTAGCCAATCACACTCCACTATTTATAATCGCAAGCTGCTGCATTCTATAGGTACATAGTATGTATGTGTAATGAGGATATGGAAAACCTCGATTTGCTACCATGTAGGGATTGGGCAATATGAACATTGGTTTTGGATGATTCCCGAGCCTGGCTGTTGGTTTCCCCGCCTATATGCCTGCTGGGAGGCATAAAAACACGGATTCACCCTGGGAACACTACTGCGCTTAGTTCTCTTTTGTTGTATTCGGGTAGTATATACAGAAGCCCAGGTTCCCCTTACAAGTTTCACGGCATATGGGTGTCTTTATCCCCTTCTCAAATGTCTAGTCATCTAGCAAATCTCGTTCCCTTTCAAATCCAATCGTTCGGGATGGATTATGACAGAGGGTAAGAAGTCTGGGGGAGGGATTCGAGGTGGGTGCGGTGATGCTCGTGAGCCTAGTAAAATGTAAGTATTGGATGAATCATGGATTGCTGAGGTGATTTTCATACAAAAGGTAGGCCGCAGTAACCACAGGTAGCAATTTCGGGCTTGTCGGTGTTGATGAATACCCTGGGGTGACCCTCAGGGCCACCGCCACCATTGCAGGCAACGATTCGCTCGTGAACCCATGTAACGGGCTGCTTGTGAATCATCTCAATGGCGGCCTTGGGTTGAGGCTATCATATAGTTAGTCCAGATGATCTTGCTTCACAGCTGCCAAATGTCGATTGTACCTGGAGGTCGAAGTCGGTCTGCTCGAATCGGGGACCGGTCATAGCCTGAGCACGAGGCTTCTGGCTACGAGACCAGACACCCACACGGTTTGGGGCCTGGCCAATCTCAACAGACTTGTTCTCGGTGACGGGGGTGGGGGAGTTCTCGTTGGTCTTGGTCGAGACAGCGGACTCGAATTGCCTGGCGGAAGTGGTGAAGGCGCGCTGAGAGAGGCGCGCGCTGCGCGCAAAGGCGCTCATTGCCCTCAATTGAGATGTAGCCATTGTCAATATGTCGGTTCCCGGGTATGTGGATCGATTCGACGGTGTCGGCGCTGAATAGTCTGTTGGTGATTGTGAGGCATCGAACTTGCCCGTTGACGATTGGGGCCTCGGAGCTCGAGTTTATCCGCAAACCGAAATATTTTCGGGTTTGGACAGTAAATGCGCCCAGATTTGAGCATCGTGTTTGCGACAACCACGCTTCTAGTACCTTGCTCGAGCATATTTCGAAAACAGAATTCGGGATTTCTGCCGACCAAAAACACGAAGTACTATACAACATTGGCTCTGGATCCAGCAACCGTTGCCATCCAGCCTGATTGCGACGAGGGGTCTTTGTGCCATTCAACTTGACCTGCAATACCACCACCTGCGATACCTCGTCGACATCCTTTAAGGTCGATCAACAAACAGACAAACTTTCGCCATGGCGCCCGAAACACCGAGAGGAGTCTCATCGAGGCTTCTTACTATGAAGTTTATGCAGCGAGCAGTAGCTTCGGAAAACTCCTCCCCTGCTTCAGAAACAAATTCTGCAAAGAAGAGAAAGACTGCACACTCACCAGCGGCAGGTCGCCTCGATTTAAACATTGACCAGGCTACCATTCAGGCTGCTCTGGACGCACAAGAAACAACCCGTCAAACGGCTCTGGAACAGCATGTTGGTGCTGATACCCGCTGGGTGCTGGATAGCAACATTACCAGCTCAAAATCTACCAGCCAGTCAAAAACACCCCTCAATGTCGTGTATGTTGGATATGGTGACATTGACTCATCTAACGAATCAGGCGAGGATGCGCCAGCTACAGGGCGCACTTCGACAAACAGCTTTAAAAAGGCAATTAACAAGGCAAGTTGAGTCCTGCTTGCCACTTCTGGAGACGACCCCAGCAACTGACTGAAAATTACAGAAGCAAGAACCACAAAAGACCCTAGACGATGAGGATGACAGGGAAGATGAAGATTCAGACGATGCAGATACACCAGTTCAGGGACGAAAGCGGAAGCCATCCAGTGATAGCCCAAGCCGCTCACGCTCTAGGTCACAATCCCGGCCAAGTGCTGAAAGTCAAAAGGCCAAAGAGTTTCGTGAAAAGAGGAAAAAGAAGGAAGTGAAGCTGGCCAAGCCAACCTCAATCTCCGGAGGTGGTATTTCCTCTGGAGGAGGTAGCCAGTTCTCACCATCAGGTGGGAAGGCCATGACTTGCTACAAGTGCCATCAAGCTGGCCACAAAGCTGTAGATTGTCCCAAGAGGGGCCAGATGGCGCATATGTACTAGATTGTATGCTCGCACTGGTATTGACTTGTCGCCAAATGTGGCCTGCCATGCCACCAAGTTTGGCCTTCTTAATTTCTTATTCTTAATTTTCTTCTTTTTCTCATACCCCTAACCTACGAGCTTGTCCACAAGCTGTATATACCCTCTGGGGCGAATGCTTTGGCTAAGAATAGGGACAGCGACAGATATATTCCATCGTTGAGTTAGACAGGAAGCGTGAGATACTTGAGAATATGAAGGACGTAGAATAGAGACTTTACACGACTTATAGACTTTAACAATATAACTGCGCAGGCTCCCATGTGACATATTAGCATAATTCGTAGCTCGCAGTTGGGTGGCTATCGACATACAAAACGTACGTAATTGAAGAGCTCTGAATAGTCCGACACCATCACTGATATAGGTACCTACGCAGCGCTATCTTGAATACACTCATCAGGAAGTGTAGCCTTGTCATTTCTATCGAAATTCTAGGGTGGGAGTTCCTCGCGTTCTACGAGTGCTGCGTAAAATTGGTATATACACTATCTTATATACAATACATCAATATGTATCAGTGTAGCAGCCATCCAAGACTACTGATAGAGGTATGCTAGTTTTGTTGCTTATTTGCTCTGGTACGCTACTTAGCGTGGAGCTTAATCGCTACCTATATATACATCAGTAGCCATGAAACAAGTCTTGTCAGTTTGTGATTCATAATTGAATGTGTAGCTAGCACAATGACGGTGCATAGAGGCGTCAAATTTCCGATCAACGCTGCTTCACTTTCCACTTATCAATGGACTTTGGAGATCATCTGTATCATATAGCTCCATGAATAGACCATTAGATTATGTGATTATATTGTATAACAGTTGGCTTTGTGATTAACTTATCTTATTGGAGTATAAATACCTGCGCCTGCCCGCGCATTTTCAAGTCTTATATTGCATATAAACTTCTCCACTCAATTAACAACAAATCAAAGTCACTTTAACTCACCGACATTATCTCGACAGAATATTAAACGAGGTGCTAAAGCAACTTGGTATCAGCAAGACAAAAAGCCAACAAGGTGCTCGCTCGCTCGCCTTACCCACTGTCAGTATACAGCAGCGTATACAGGGCGGACACGGAGAAATGTTGACCTCGGATAGGTGTTCTGCTATCAGATTTCAACAACATAGATACCTACAAGTTTCCGTTCTTCCTTTACTGGCAAAACTTTCTGTAAGACAGGCCGTTTCCTTCAAGCCATGATATCATTTTAGTATGGATACCGATGTTTTCGCTTCCGCTTCACTCTCAGCGACAGGGGGCCCATGGCCTTACTAGGCTGGCAGGGGTTGACTTCCTCAATATGGCATCAATGACTTCTTTGAACGAAGTTTAGCTTACTCAATCGCTATGGGAGCGCAAGCGGTCTCTATCTTGGCGTCTTTCTAGCTTATAGATCTCAAGTTGTTTACCTGTACCACAAGGAGTTCTAACTGTTAGCAGTAAATAGGTGAATAGCTGGTGATACAGTCCAAGCTAATTTCTCCATATCAAAGAAGCGCTTCCAATACTAGCATCGAGCTTTGTGTAAGCAGCCCTCCATATCCACTCAAACAGAGAAAAGAACAACAAAGCAATATTGGTATGACCAGAATTTGTGCTTCACTGCTGTCACTGAAACTTTATGATTGTACTCGCCACAACAATTTTACTTGTTACTAAGTAAATACTTATGCTCCTTGTATAGTAGGTAAGGTAGTTACCAGCTATTCGTAGTATACGGATACCAACTCGTGCCAACGTCACTTGCAGAGTTGCTGACGAATTGCTTGGTTGCCGTAGCGCCACCTTGCCAACAACAGCTGTCCTTTTTCTTCCACAATAACCCCAAGATTTGACCATCTGCTGGAGATAAGGCAACCATAAACCGTCGTGTTGCTCTTATTTAGGTAGCCTTGAGCCAGGGTTCCAGAAAGTTCCGGTCTAACTACTCCACTCTCTTTGTCGTCTACTAAGCCTGTCCGGATACTAAAAGCTGTTCCAACAAGGTTATTCAGGGTCTTTGTTCTGCATATCAGCAACCGCAAAGACTCGATCCCTCAAAGGTTGGGTTTGGTTATTTGTTATTCATCTCTCTCTGAGTTAGGATTCGCTCCTGTATTCCATCTTCACCCTACAGCATCGTCCACACGGTCAATATCGGCCCTGTACTGCGCCGTACAGCATCTCTCCTCACCTTGTCCACCCACATCACCCACATCCCTGGTAACACTACTCCACAGATATCAGTAGATCGCTTGTTCTGCACAGACCGGACCCTTGGCTTCTGCTGTGCACATGCTCCATAGTCCAGTGGCGCACCCCACAAGCTTGAGGTTCTCGGCTTCAATTTCAAAGCGGTTCGGTCATAGAGGGACACAATTTCAAATAGCCTGACTCGAGGATACCCTCAGTTTACTGAAGCAGACAAGACATTTTGGTAGCGAGGGAGCCAAGACAAGGTAACTTCTACGATCATAATCCTTGCACATTCATTGAGACGAGGGGCAATTCAACTCATAACTGACATATTATACTTGACCTCAGCAGATATCATTCTGTACCTTTATTACGTATCCATTAGTACTAGCTTAGTACTAGTAGCTCACAGCTGGTACTGGACCTCTTTGCCCCTCGCCCCTCCAACCCTTTTTGTTCCTGTCCTCCAGTTCTAGATAGCCTACTACAGCCTCCCCCGCGACGAGGCCCTGCCCTGCCCTGCCCTGTAACCATCTATCCTGCGGATTGGTTGTACCTTACTCTACCATTTACATACGGTACAACGCTATATCGGCATCAGCATCTTACTCAGTCCTCAACGCCAATTGGACTGTATCTGTTCTATTCCTAACATCACCATCCCGTCCGCGCTTATACCATCCAATCGCCTTCTCTACTTGCATACGCAACACCGCCATCTCGGGCGAACCCTTGCGACCAACCGCAAACCCTTTTCTCTTACCACGGCCGCTTTCTTCCTCCGGCTTCCGGGTCTCTCCTGGACCGTGTCGGAGTCGGTGTCTAGGTCTAAGTCGGTGTCGGTGTCGGTGTCCATTTTGTGATTTTGAGCTTGCATCATACACAATGCCTCACTCCCAGGTTGACGAAGATGCCTCCGCAACAGCGGGTGGCCGACCTACAGCGGTGACACTTCTCACTGATTCTCTCGAGAAGCCTTCGCTTGATGATCGTGATTATCGAGTTATTCGCCTCGACAATGAGCTCGAGGCTCTTTTGGTCCACGATCCTGAGACAGACAAGGCCAGTGCAGCCCTTGACGTCAATGTCGGAAATTTCAGTGACGAGTCTGATATTCCCGGTATGGCTCATGCGGTCGAACATGTAAGCGGACTCGATGCCTTCAATACTTGTCATATTATACACTCGAGCAGTAGGCTAACCTTTTTGCTCGTTTCCAGCTTCTCTTCATGGGTACTAAGAAATTCCCAATTGAGAACGAGTATGGCCAATACCTTTCCGCCAATTCAGGAAGCTCCAACGCTTATACCGGGCCGACCTCAACAAACTATTTCTTCGACATTTCTGCTAAACCAGACAATGACCAAGATCCTTCAGATACCAACCCTTCGCCCCTGCGCGAGGCTCTGGACCGATTCGCCCAGTTCTTCATCGAACCTCTTTTCCTTCCCGAGACTCTCGACCGAGAATTGAAGGCTGTGGATTCTGAGAACAAGAAGAACCTACAGAATGATACATGGAGACTGCATCAGCTTGAAAAGTCTCTGTCCAACCCCAAGCACCCATTCTGCCACTTCTCGACTGGCAACTTTGAGGTTCTTAAGACTCTCCCCGAAGCAAGGGGAATTAATGTGAGGGACAAGTTCATTGAGTTCCATGGAAAACACTATTCGGCAAACCGCATGAAACTGGTTGTTCTGGGCAGAGAACCACTTGATGTGCTCCAGAAATGGGTTGTCGAGCTCTTCTCCCCCGTGGTTAATAAGAAGCTCCCACCCAACAGGTGGCCTGGTGAGATACCTCTCAGGGATTCTGACCTTGGTATGCAATGCTTCGCAAAGCCTGTCATGGATTCGAGAGAGCTCAACCTGTACTTCCCCTTTATTGACGAGGAATATATGTTCGCCACTCAACCCAGTCGCTATATCAGCCATCTTATCGGACATGAGGGTCCTGGAAGTATCATGTCCTACATCAAGTCAAAGGGCTGGGCAAACGGCCTCAGTGCAGGTGCTTACCCCGTTTGTCCTGGTACTCCCGGTATCTTCGATGTGCAGGTTCGCTTGACGGAAGAGGTAAGGGAATAAAGCTATCAGGATTACAGAACTAATACTAACTTTAACAACAGGGTCTTAAAAACTACCACGAGATTGTCAAGATCTTCTTCCAGTACATCACTCTCTTACGTGAGAACCCTCCCCAGGAGTGGATTTTTGAGGAGCAGAAGGGAATGGCAGATGTCGATTTCAAGTTTAAGCAGAAGACACCTGCCAGTCGCTTTACCAGTCGAATCAGCTCAGTCATGCAGAAACCCCTTCCTCGAGAATGGTTACTCAGTGGTCACAGTCGTCTCCGGGAATTTGCTCCCGATCAAATCGAGGAAGCTCTCTCTACAATTCGGCCTGACAACTTCCGCATGGTTATTGTATCACGAAATCACCCTGGCAACTGGGACCAGAAGGAGAAGTGGTACGGAACAGAGTATCGCCACGAGAAGATCCCCGAAGATCTTATGGAAGAGATCAAAAAGGCTGCCGCAGTTTCCCCCAAGGATCGTCTATCTGCTCTTCATCTGCCGCATAAGAACCAGTTCATTCCTAACAAGCTCGAGGTCGAGAAGAAGGAGGTTGATGAGCCAGCGCTGACACCGCGAGTCCTTCGTAACGATAGTATTGCCCGAACATGGTGGAAGAAGGATGATACTTTCTGGGTTCCTCGCGCGAACGTGATTGTGAGCCTGAAGACGCCGCTCATATACGCTTCCGCAGAGAACAACGTTAAGGCTCGCTTGTTCACGGATCTGGTACGCGATGCACTCGAGGAGTATTCGTACGATGCAGAGCTGGCTGGGTTACAATATAACGTCAGTCTCGATTCGCGAGGTTTATTCCTAGACGTCAGCGGTTACAACGACAAACTCCCTGTGCTTTTGGAACAAGTTGTCACAACAATGCGAGATCTGGATATCAAGGAAGATCGCTTCGAGATTGTTAGGGAGCGCCTCACCAGAGGCTACAACAACTGGCAGCTACAATCGTCCTACCATCAGGTAGGCGATTACACCAATTGGCTCAACGCGCCAGAGCGTGACTTCATAGTGGAAGAGCTCGCAACAGAGCTCTCATGCGTCACATTGGAGGGCGTGAGATTGTTCCAGAAGCAAATGCTTGGCCAAGTATTTATCGAGGTTTACGTGCATGGCAACATGTATAAGGAGGACGCATTGAAAGCAACCGATATGGTGGAGTCCATCTTGAAGCCTCGAGTCTTGCCCAAGGCTCAGTGGCCAATCTTGCGGTCTCTTATCTTGCCTGAAGGCTCCAACCACGTCTTCAAAAAGACACTCAAGGACCCTGCAAACGTCAATCACTGCGTTGAGACTTGGTTCTACGTTGGTAGCAGGGAAGACCGTGAGGTTCGTACCAAGACACTGCTTTTGGACCAGATGCTCCATGAGCCGGCCTTCGACCAGCTCCGGACTAAGGAGCAACTCGGCTACATTGTCTTTAGCGGGCCGCGAGCCTTCTCGACAACATACGGTTTCCGCTTCCTTATCCAGAGTGAGATGACGCCGGACTTCCTAGACTCTCGTATTGAGGCGTTCCTCCAAAGATATGCAAGCACTCTGGATAAGATGAGTGAGGCCGAATTCGAAGGTCACAAGCGAAGCTTGATTGTTCGACGGTTGGAAAAGCTCAGGAACTTGGACCAGGAGTCCACCCGTCATTGGAACCAGATTACAAACGAGTACTACGATTTCGAGCTTGGTAAGTAAAGAAGACATGAACAGTTCGCATCTGGAAATTTACTAACTAGTGACAGCCCAATCTGACGCAGCACAGATTAAGCTGCTGACAAAGCCCGAAGTTGCGGAATTCTTCAACCAACACCTTAACCCTACTTCAAACCGGAGAGCCCGTCTCTCGATTCATCTAGAGGCGCAAGGCAAGGCCGAAGGAGTCGATAAGAGACAAGAGGAAGCCCAGAAGAAGGCCGACGAAGAGCCATCATCTGGAGACGCTGTCAAGACGGCTGAGGAGATTACAGATGTCAGACTTCACAAGTCTGGTCTCACTGCCAGTTCAGGAGCGAGACCAGTCAAGGATATCAGCGAGTATGAGGATACAGATGCAAAGCTTTGAAGGCTGTGTTTTACATATTGAATTTTTCAGGATAATGAATCGACGTGGCCAGAAACGAGAGTTGATGGGTGCATTTAGATGGATGTGCGATACACTGGATTGGGATGGTAAAGAGAGATGGCATTATGCTAATGAAGACTTGGGGTGTTCTCAACCTCGTTTTAGCGAGTCAGTTTTATACATATGGTTTTAAAGAAGCTGCTGTGTGGTTAGCAGATAACCTGTAGTGGGGATTAAAAGGATAGGTTCAAGAGCATTAATTTCCCACTTTAGTGAAAACTGGTGACTTAAGGGCAAGTTCTGATGCTGTAGGACTACACGTGAAATGATACGTCAAGAAACATTTTAGGTTTTTTGGTTAGGCTCACTCTCTCTCTATCGAGATCCATGTTACCCTACGTCGATGCACTGGTGTTGCACGAAAACAGCCCGAACGCAGGTTCCCGAAAAGGATAGGGGATGTACATAGGTTGTGAAACGGGATGTTTAAATGGAAACAGAAAGAACAAAGGCAAGACTGTACTTGCTTGTGTATACAATATGGCGATTATCTGCGTGGTTGATAATCAGTACTGTGAAATCCTATCTATAGGAAATGGCATTGACAGAAAAGAAAACTTTGGGTAACTTTAGTCTACAATACATTAATGGTTCACATAGCCTTTATTTACCCAGATATTCAACCCCTGTAGTCAGTATAATCCGTGGATGTTATACCCAGGCTGCAACCGACACGAGTTCATTTCAGTCTTGTAACCAAATATTAAGAAAATATTGTGGTCAAATTACAGCGCATGCTACAATGATATCACAGAGAGTTTCAGATATGCTTGACTTGCAAACAAAAAAGGCACAGCCTCAAGCATCTTCCATGCTTTGTGCAGGAGGCGGTCAACTCAGTTTAGCAAACGGTAAAGGCAGATAGTCCAGTAACAAACAGTGCATACATACATGTACTTAAGCCTACCGAAAATCAAGGCAGAACATAACTTTGCTTTTGACCAGTAAGAGGGTTGGTTTTAGATGGTTCGGCCCACTTCCAGCCAAGATGCAGTTGTATTTCATGAACAAAGAGCCGGATAGTCCTTTGTTTTCCAGATATGTTATATCCATCGATATCTTTTAGCACTTACTTGAGGCATTTCCCAAAAGTTGTTAATAATTAGCCTGTCTATACTGCCTCTTCACATGATACCTTTTGATCTATGGCGCTCACTCTGGACCTAACCTGAATCTCGCATCCATCCTGCAGGGCAAATCTTTACAGCGCGCCCCACACCGTCGTTCCCAGCGGCCACAGCCCCCGATGCCACTGCTATGATCCATGATAAAAAAAAATATAGAACTGCTTTAAGCCCCCGCCTCTACTACGAAGGGGGAAAAAATCAAAGGCAGACTTCATAACGGCCAAGCTCTGTCGGTCTTGATTGAGAGTAAATGCAGCAAGACTCTTGTCCCTACTTGAGCCCAAATCCATCATTTCGCCCTCCCAGTTTACCTTGCTCAAGGACTCCGACAAAGACCAAGACAGTGACAGCAACAAAAGAGCCGATAACTTATCCTCCGCCTTTTCCCCTCCGCCCCTCCACAGACCCCCGAGCTGCCCGCGGCAGCTCGCCTTCAAGACGTCGTCCTCAAAGAAGAGAAAGCTCTTGCGCAACGAGGCACCTCTAGACTCGATTGAGTCGTCATCGCCCTCTCCTGACTCGGTCCTACCCTCCTGCGAAATCGACGACGATCCCGCCTTCTCCTTCTCCGCCTCCGTGGCTTCGCGCCCCGACACTCCCTCCTACCTCCGGTCCGACTCGCAGCCCGCCTCGAGTCTCCCCCCGCGTCTTCAGCATCAGCCCAGCTCTCTCGCCTCGGCCGACTACGCCTCATCAGCCGTCTCGAGCCCTTGTGCCTCTGCATACGCCGACCTTTCCATCGACAGTGATCGTGGCGGCGACGAGACTGGCACGGCCCGGACTTTGGCCCGAAGCCAGTCTCCCTTACGACTTTCGCATCCGCACACTCACCGAGTTATCATGAATGGCGATGCGGACCTGCCCCATCGTTCATCATCGCCTTTGAAACGACGTGCTTCCAGTATGGATCCCGAGAACGAAGCGGATAAGACCCGCGATGTCGACATGGGCTCATCACAGGTCAACAATTCCACTACTGTCGAGGACCCATCAGCAAGCACACTGCCTCGAGCCATGAGCATCGATGTGCCTGAGTCTACTGTGGCATCGATCTCTGTTGACAATGCGTCCCCTTCCCAGTGTAAGACTCATAAAATGTTTACTTCGTAGATATTCGAACTCGTAACTAATTATGGTATCACAGCGATCCCCTCGCTACAAGAACAGATCAAGATCATCGAGACCCTCCTAAAAGCATACGAAGAAGCTCAGTTGAAGGAAGGAGACAAAGCTTATCTTGTTTCCAACACTTGGGTCCAGAAAGCACTTGCGTTGCGTGGTGGCTCCAAAGATGACAAGGATGGTGATTCTTCATCGGATCCTCTTGGCCCTGTAGACAATTCGGACATTATTGAAGAAGTTATCAAGGAACCCAGCGGCAAGGAATTTGTTCGATTGAAGCAGGGAACAAACCAAAACGAGTTTGCCCTTTTCCCCGAGGATGCCTGGAAAATGGTCGTAGATTGGTATGGTGTCAAAGACGGCCAAGAACCCATCATTCGCACCGCTATCAATACGGCCGAGACTGGCGAAGACCCCAATATCGTGTTCGAGTTCCACCCTCCAGTTTTTACTGTTCACCGCTTGTGGTCCACAATTAGTCCACTACCTATCGAGCAGTCTCTTAAAGCGGAAAACCCTCCCCCTTATAGGTTCGCCAGAAGCCGAAAATACCATGCTCAGACGTTTGTTAAGGATATCAAAACAGCCACTGGTGTACCGGTGGACCACAAAATACGGCTATTCGTTGTACCTCAAGTCCAGCAGGTTACTGCCCCATCGGACCCGTCTCGAGCTCTCACGCCTCCTGATTCTCCAGGCCGAGACGAGGGCGGAGACGATCCTGCAAACACTTGGTCAAAACTTCTGCTTGACAATGCATCGTTTTCTCGAGTTCGTGAGCAAAGAATCAAATGTTCTTTGGAAGACAAAACGGTGGACAAGAACTTCAATGGCAGCTCAAACCTGACTATGTACGATCTCGTGACAGATCAAACCCTTGTTATTGACGAGTCAATCGAGGCGAAAGTTTGGGTCAGCAACTACACTGGCAAGACTCCACCAAATGGACTGGCTATTCCCACTAGAAGTGGCTTGGCCTCATCCAATGCAAGTGGCCGGAGCAGCCCTGCCCCTGGCGGTACGCTGACACGAGGGCGAATGGGGAGGAAGCCTGGCCGTGGCTTGGGCGTTGTTGGTCTGCAAAACCTAGGAAACACCTGCTACATGAACTCTGCGCTCCAATGTGTTCGAAGTGTAGAGGAACTTACCCAATACTTCCTAACTGGCGAGTATGCTGATGAGGTTAACAAGACCAATCCCCTTGGTTACAACGGTAAGGTCGCCATGACATATGGGCACCTACTCAAGGACATATATCAGGATACTCGGGGCTCAGTGACTCCACGAGACTTCAAGAATACAATTGGGCGTTGCCGGTCAACTTTCTCTGGGTATGGCCAACAGGATTCACAAGAATTTCTTGGTTTCCTCTTGGATGCTCTTCAAGAAGATCTAAGCCGCGTGAAGAAGAAGCCTTATATCGAAAAGCCCGACTCCACCGACGATATGATCAATAATCCAGAGGCTATCAAGGCAATGGCGGATAAGGTGTGGGATATCACTCGACTCCGAGATGATTCCGTCATTGCCGACCTCTTCACGGGCTTGTACAAGTCAACGCTAAAGTGCCCCGAATGTGGCAAGATTAGCATCACATTTGACCCTTTCAACAACTTGACACTGCCTATCCCTGTTGAGGATGTGTGGATGGCCAAAATCAAATTCTTGCCCCTCAGCGATGTGCCTGTTATTCTCGAGGTTGAATTGCCAAAGCACAGTGCCATTGAGCAGCTTAAACAGTTTATCTCGGTACGAACTGGAGTTCCAACTGAACGATTGATAGGCGGAGAAGAGTACAAGGATCGCTTCTTCAAGCTGTACGACAATGACTTGGACGTCAGTGAAGAGATAGCTAAAAACGACCTCGCTACTTTTCATGAACTGGAAATTGTGCCTACCAACTGGCCGCACAAAACCAAGAAACTTCGCTCCATGCTAGATGTTGATAGCCCCCCTGAGACTCAAACCTGGGATGACCCGCGATATGAGCGAATGGTAGTCCCGGTATTCCACCGAATACCGTCAAGTTATGGCCGTGGCCGAGACGGCGTGGCTCCTCCAAGCTTTGTGTGCTTCACTAAGGAGGAAGCCTCAGATATAGATCTTATTCGACGCAAGATTTTGGAAAAGGTCGCTACTTTCTCAACTTGGACCAAGTTGAGGGATGGTCCAGAGGACAGTTCTGAAAACGTCGATGGAGAGGTGGTAGCTTCCGCTTCGGATGCTGACTCGTCTGGCGATATTAAGGTCGTTGCTAAATCAATTGAGAGTGAGGACGATATTGTAGACGTCCACATGAAAGATGATGAAGCGCTGCCTAACCAACCCCAGATCTTGAAACGATTCAACACAGCTCGACCCAAGTTTGTGAATCCAGATAGTTTCTTGGACCCTGAGCTCCAAAACCTCTTCGAACTTTGCTACTTCACCGACAAGTCTTACTCTGGCCATGTGCCGACAGGCTGGTCCAGTGTTGACCACCATCACCTATTGCCCAAGTTGTCAGATCGCATCCCTCAGCCCACAACACCCGATGATGAGGATGTTGCAAGCCGTGACGATGAAAGCAGCACACCTTCAAACGAGGATGCAAGCAGCAATGACGAGAGCACCAAGGCTGAAACAATCACGACTCGAATGGTAGATGAGTCGAGTGAGGAGGATCCCCAAGAAGCGCCACGAGTAAGCAACCTGATCATTTCTCTACTGGCCACATTGCTAATACAAGCTAGAAATTTAATGCCCGTCCCTCAAAGGTTGGTCCCGGAGGACGACGCAAGGTCAAGGCCCAGAAGTATGGCAAGAAGGGCAACAAACGTCGGGAACGTAACGCGCAGAATAAGAAGCTCAAGGCGCCTTCTGTTAGGCCGCAGCCTCAACCCCCTGCCGTTGCTGATGGTGGTCCCCTCATTCGTCTTGGTGAAGGTATCGTCGTGGATTGGAATGAGGATGCTTTCGACAAGGTGTTTGGAGGTTCTTCGACTACCTCATCTGATCAACAAGGGTCGCCCACATTCACCTCGCTTGCTACTCTCAATGACACTGCTCTCAAGATTGTGCAAAGAAAGAGACAGCATCGCCGTACGCGTGGCATCACTCTAGATGAGTGTCTGGACGAATTTGAGAGAGCCGAGGTTCTCTCTGAGCAAGACATGTGGTACTGTCCACGCTGCAAAGAACATCGTAGAGCAAGCAAGAAATTTGATCTCTGGAAATCGCCAGATATCCTTGTAGCTCATCTCAAGCGATTCAGCAGTTCTGGATACCGTCGAGATAAGCTGGATGTAATGGTTGATTTCCCCATTGAGGGTCTTGACCTTACCTCGAGAGTCATTCAGAAAGAGGATGGAAAGGTTGAGATATATGACCTAATTGCTGTTGATGACCATTATGGAGGTCTTGGCGGAGGCCATTACACTGCCTACGCTAAGAACTTTTGCGACGGGCGTTGGTACAATTACAATGGTGAGTGGCAATACACTCCGATCCCCAAATTTACGAATTTCGAAAAAAACTAACAGGACCACAGATTCATCCGCGAGTCCCGTATCAGACCCCTCATCATGCATCACATCAGCTGCATATCTTCTTTTTTACCGTCGCCGTTCCAACACCCCTTTGGGCGGATCACGCTTCAGAGCCATCTCTGAGAAGTACAAGAATAGCGCAGATAACTCGGAAGAGGAAGACTTCGAGGCGGGGGAAGGTCAGCGTCTCGGCGAGGGTTCCTCCCTGACTGGGTTGTCGAGCGCTGGGACCGGAGCCGCAGCAACTCACCGTCTGACAGGGCGTGGTTCGGATAGAGTCACTGTTACCTCGTTGGCTGGCCCGGACGACGACGATGACGACCTTCCCTCATACGGGGCGACCCAACGCATTGAGGATCTTCACGACAGTATTGAAGATGAAGGTGTGGACGTCAAGGGGGGTTACCAACCGCTGGATGGCGGAAAGTCTCTCAGCTTAATGCAGGACTGGAGCTTTGAAGGCCTGGGCGATAGTGGCGCCGAGAATTCCACAGGGGCCGATATTGCTTCTGACGATGTGCAGTTGGATTCTTCAGCTGATGAGCGCGGGTTCGATGATCCAGATACAATTATGACAGGACACGAGCCCATCGATGACGAGCCCAAGACTGCAGTCCTCTCTGCACTGACACCTGCGGATATCAGACAGGGTGCACGGTCTCCTAAGAAGGTGTTCGATGTGCCAGCTACGGCAGGGAGTGAGCGAGACTCCAATGAAGTGACCGAAATCCATCTTGAGACCGAGAGGGAACCCAAGGCCGAGTAGGACGGCTGTCCAAAGTCGAAGAAAAAGCGGCCCAGGGTCACAGCGGTATATGGCAAACCACGATACACGAGAAAATGGCTACGAGAATGACGAGTTGACGAACCGGTACGAATAAACATGTCGAAGACGTGTCGAGGGAGATGTAGATAGAAGCAGAAAGAGGCGACGAGCGGAATAGATGGTACATACTCACTATACCTGTGCAACTCACATTGGGCTGAAGGGTACAACATGGCGTTTGGTATGTTTAGTTTCACATCGAGCATGTTCAATTGAACGGGCCTGAGAAGGTCAACAGGCGTCTATCTTGTAGGTAGCTATACGAGTAGTTTAGATATGAATGGCTTGAAGTCTCGCGGAAACTAGACTAAGTCCCCAAGAATGTTCAAATGATGACCAACTGGTGTTTGAAATATAGGAATGGTCCGTCCCGTCAGCAGAATACACAGCAATAAAAGAGACCTTGGTAGCAAGGTTTCCCCGGTTCGAGACCCCTGACATCCGTAAACAACATCCACTCGAGTACATAAGTAAGCAAGCGTATAAGAGACCAGGGTACTTGTCAATAGATGGTTTGAGAGTAAAACCCCGCGTTCCATGAGATGAACAGCTGATACCCGTAAAGTTGAAGAGTATTGCCTGGGGTTGAAACCATGTAGAGACGAAGCTGAGACTACTGTAGCTAGGTGATACGGTTAGGCAGATGGCATGTATTGGCACTCTCTTACGCAACTGGTGAGATGCAGTATAATATAACAGCAGCAATGCGGCGCATGGGACAGGGCCTGAGGGTTTTCTTCAAGCTTGGGGCAGGTCTCGATAACCAGCCAGCTTACTAACAGTGTAAGAGCTGCTAGATATCACTTGTCGCTCCACCTTAAGCGGGCTGAGGTCAAAAAGTCAAGGAAACGGCCGCGAAATTGAGGGCGCGCTCAGAGTATTGTGCGTTGCTTAGACGGCAGACAAGCAGTAGGTCCTTGTGAGAATGAGAGTAGAACAAGCATTAGTTTTCAACGCAGTCTATGTATTTTGACAAATAAGTTTACCCACGTTTTCACAGCTTGAACCGTAAACCATTAATAAATGAAATACCATGATTGCTGGACCGGGAAACACGGCGAAGGCCCGGTCGCTAACAGTGAGGCTCGCGGGGCTTGCGGGGCTCCCATCAATAGTCACAATAGAGGACATCAAGTCGTTATCAACTGGCCAAGAGTAAAAACGGAGCCAGCCAGGAACAAGATATGCCCTGAGAGCCGAGACCTAACTTGAGGGACGTCAAAAGACTTGGCTATCTGGACTGAGGGACAGAAAAGAATTAGGTAAAGTTCAAGTACGTGACGCACTAAAGCTGTCTAAATCTTTCTGTCATCTAATCTAAGTGACCATATCTTTACCCTAAGGCTAGATTAAAAGAAGACCAAGAAGTGAGTAGACTTCAGCACGGGACTGGCCCCAGGGTACCACCATAAGAGATGGCATGGCGGCTCTAGACCAGGTGGCAGAAAGCCCTGGGTGCCTTTAGTCTGAAATATAGTAATAAATTTACCCAACTTTTATTGACTAACTACCCGTTCAGATGGTCAAATCTTCTGATAATACCCCGTATACGGGGCAACCTCTCGGTGACTCTGTGGGCTCAAAGTCTAAGTACCTCGGCTCGAGGTTCTTGGGGTGGAGTATATTGTTTTCTGAACGAGAAGAGGGACTTTTCCACCTTGACGTCGAGGCTCGAAGTGGATATTTTTTTTTCATTTTAATTTTCTTTTCGTAATGGCAGCATGGAGGTCATGGCTTTCCGGAACACACATGAAGTTCATCTTGGCTTTTGCTGCACAATATGCGTCGCACAAAACCCATGAACTGCAGGCTACCCGGAAGCCACCCACCAGCCGAGCCTACCGCTAGGGCTGGCCACTATTCAAGTGGAGGAGAGCCCTGAACCACCTTGCTTTGCCCGTTTCAGCATGGTCAAAAGAACTGAAAGCTTGTGTGCGTAGGCAGCGGGAGACCTAACACGATGATGGACTAGGGAGCTCAAAATTTGAATAGACGGGCTTCATTCTTCGCATCGCGATGGCTTTTGACGATTGCTGGCAGACATCCTATGCCCAAAGCGTAGCAGTTCCGTATCTTGTCCGTGGGTAGCTTCACCTAGAGGCGGGGAGAGTTTCAAGCCGGTGCCGTGCAGTGCGGGGCAGCGAGCCTATGAGTACGGCCTATGGGGAATGCAAATGGTGATGGAATGGGCCGAGCAAGAAAAGGGAATCGAGAAGAATGGAGGCTGAGGAGGTTGGGAGTTGGGCGTGGAACTGGAAGTCTAATCAGCCAGACACTAGGATGAAGAGCCCACGGGCGATAAGCAATTGTTGAAACCTGAATCTGAATGGCGAGATCTGTTGGATGCTATCTATAGTATCAAGATGGGCATTGTTGCCTGGGGTTAGGTAAGGCTGTATGTAGTTGCTGTTGATGCGCCTGTACGGATATCCATCTCCGGCGCATACCCCGGGCTCTATGTCAGTAGAGATTCGGGAGTTCTACTGCCTGGCAATGGACCTGGACTGCTGGAGTAAGTAAGCACATGGATGTGGTCATTCCCACTATGGATGGATCTTGGACTTGGAAGACTTTGAGAATCCCTTCCATGGAGAAAGTCGAGATACGGAGTAGATTTCATGGCTTTAGTCATTCCATTGTGGGGATCTGGGGTCTTGTCACGTCAAAGGGCTTGGATCTCATTGGATACTACGCATTAGCCCAAGTATGACGAAATGGGACATGCAAAATGCGGACGGGCATTACGAGTATTGTGAGAAAGGATACTCATACAAAAATATATCAGTCCAAACCAACAGGTTGTTGAGGCTCGAGCAAGATACTGTATTGTCTGACATGACACGTGCCAAGAACGTATCTGTACTTCCTTCGAGAATGATTCTTGAGCCCCCTTTGCGCTGCAGCCCGCAGCGACCCATGCACCCCTGTCTTATTATAATGGGGGAAACGACCCATTCTAGATTCTCGAAGACGGCCAGAAGAATCCAAACCAAGCCTCTATTAACCCTGTTGGTTGAAACTGCAGACACGACGTAATTGGTTGTCGTGCGGAGACAAGATAGATAGATACCTTAGCACCCACTGTGATCCCGATCCCGGCCTGAGAGCGTGCGAGGTGGAGACTCTAGTTGCCTTGGTGCCTCGCGTTACGTTTGTCCAGCACGTTCCCCTGCCTCTGACGACGATCCTCGACCACATCCAAGAATGCTGTTCTCCAACCTCAACCTCACCATCACCCTCACTCACGATGGACGCCTAATGCAGGCGGCACAGCAGAGTGTGGTAACCCTACCATGGCCCATAGCGACCGTTTTGTCTCTTGACTTGACAATAATGCCGTGCCGTCTGCTCACTACTATAGTGACTCGCCACTGCAAGTCATTGAAAACAAGGTCTTTAAGTTACAACCTACAAGCCCAGAAGCCCTCCCCGCCAGCCTAGACGGCACTTGTACAAACCCTCACGCCGCTTCGCAAACTATACTCTGCTGGCAATTAAACACATCAATTTTGGTGAATCTATTTGTGTTAGCTATTGTTGTGAATTCAGACATTCTCGTTAGCATATCAAGACACGAGATGTGTCGTTTTGGAACCAATTCGATGTGCTTCTGCTACCTTAGTACTAGGTACTCTGAGCCTTTGTCAGAGCTGCGTCATCCAGCTTTGTCACACATCCAGGGAGTTTCAGTTTCTGCACCTTTTACAGGCAATTAATGAAAGGAGCTTGCTTTTCTTTCCTTTGTTCGCTCTTTTTTGCCTCTTTTCTTTTTCTACCAGATGTTGTATCTCCCTTAAAGACTTACAGCCAGGCACTAATACTGGACATGCTGCTTAAGTTGCTTCTGATATTGTCTGTTCTGTCTTCTTACCTACTCAACTCATAGCCCCTGATTCTGAGCCTGCCTGTAATCGCCTCAGTCCTGTCCGTCCTTTTTTCTTGTGAGGTTGAAACTTTTTATTGCCATTATTCGTACTCGTCCTTCTAAATTTCTCCAACAATCGAACTCGCCAAGTTGACCCTTCCATCCGGCCGGGCTCGCTTCTGACTCGCCGTTTAAATCGCCTTCTCCACGTATTACTGCTGTCGTCACGGCAAATCGTTCCGCTAAGGCAGTTGTCAATCTATTCAAGTAACTCGACTGCCGGCGCCAGGCTTGGTTCCCGCCTCTGTGCTTGGTTGCATTTTCTTGATCTTGGCTTTCTTTGCTGGCCTGTCTCTGGCCATCATTCTCTCGATCTCGCCCATGCCCGCCCGCGGCCCTGCTCCACCTTCGAGTCCAAAGGTACCCGTAGTTTGAACCTGTTCATTGTAGAACCTACTGTAGGTACCCTCCATGGGCGGGCTGCTGCGTCACATTTCAGTGCAGCCCAATCCAATCCATTTCAATTCGATTCAATTCAAATTAGCTAGTACAAGTCAAGGCTTCAAATCAGCTTCCAGACCATCCGTAGGTAGGTCTTTTTTTACCTCGCCAGTTGTCTTGCTCATCTTATCTCACCCATCCATCCTCCGTTCCCGCTCTGGTCCCGTCCACACTGCACTGTGTTCTGCTGCGTTGCGCTACGCTACCTTATGTTACGCCGATACTGAGGGTGCCCTGTACTATCCATCACTTTCGCTGCCCGGGGCCTGTACTGCACCACCTATTAAACTACTGTAATAGCTTCCTCCGCTTGCAGCCACGCTCGCAGATCTTCTCCCTCCTCCCCCGGACCCGGTTACCGCGACTTGTCGGTGCCCTTGCCCTGTCTTTTAGTCCTTCCCTTATCCTTCCCTAGTCCTTCCATTCTCAGACCGGGGTCAAACACCTTCTGCGTGCCGCTAAGCAGGTCTCGTACCGCTGCACAGTAGTACTTAGCGAAGTAAGCCAATACCGAAGCTTAGACTGATACCGTACCATACCTTCACCTCATCGCCCTGACACCATCCATTGTTCCAGCGCACGCGTGCTCCAATCTATCCCAGCGCTGTCCTTGCCTTGCCTTGCCTTGCATTTGCATTGTCTTGTCTAGGTTGTCTTGTGTGGTGGTCTTGCTTGTCCGTACCTTCCAATTCTACCTACCTTCCCTTATTGCTCTGCCTTACAATTCCAACCCTCACTCCAACAACGACCCTCCCTTTTTTCCCTTCTTCTTTCCATCCCCCTACTCATTCCTTGCTTGCCCTTTCCATCTTAGCTCAATCCCAAATCCAGATTCCGAGTCTAATCCCCTCTATTTCACAATCCATCGCGCTTCTTCCTCCTGCGCCATCATTTTTCAAATCCCTCTCTTGTCCCA
Source organism: Fusarium heterosporum (assembly GCA_013396295.1). Classification (NCBI taxonomy): domain Eukaryota; kingdom Fungi; phylum Ascomycota; class Sordariomycetes; order Hypocreales; family Nectriaceae; genus Fusarium; species Fusarium heterosporum. The sequence goes on along the minus strand of JAAGWQ010000031.1, from coordinate 11,469 downwards.
TTTGCGCATCGCTGCCTTTACCACGTCTTTCGCGACACCATTCCCTGACTTGCTAGCTAATATTCGCTCCTCGCCTCCCAGCTTCGATTGAATTGTCGAATTGTACGAAACCTGTCGCTAGCCGACAGCTCCCGCCGCTGCGACGCCATTTTGACAGCCTGCCTGTCTGACCCTCCAGGGCGGAAATCACACTATTCGTCTGTACCACCGAACTAGGTTCATTGAATCAACTCGACTCACTCGACGAACATCGCATACGATCACTTCAAGGTGAATCGGTACCTGGCCTCGCACTTCCAATCCATCGCATCATCTGCTCGCCTCCAGTTCGAATGCCGTACAGCTGCTAAGTCAATCTTGTTGGGCTGTTGCGATCGTTGCACGTTTCAACTACGACCTCTCGAATTTCTATTTCGCCTCCCCCACTGTGTCGACGTTCGAGCACTACTCGGCTTCCGCTGCGACAGAGATTGTCTCCGGCATCTCGTGAGGCTATTTTCGTCTTCGTAAATCGCCTTATCTTGGCACAATTCTCAATTGCCTGAAGGGCTACGGTGCTCCAGTCGCGAGACTGGTAGCTCTCCATGAGCACCATGGAACGCGCCGCCTGCCATATCATCTATGTCAATCGCAACGTGAGCGAAGATGGATTGATTCGCGGCACCTCTGGCGACAGTGCATCTGATTGGGCAACGGATGAGGCTCGTCATGTCATACAGCCTTTACTAGAAGCCTTCGGCGATGGTTCGTTCTCTCTTTGTGATGTCGGCATGAGTCATTTCTCCACTTACTAACATCTGGTCTAGTTCACGTTTGCGCATCTGGTGGTGCGTGTTTGGCAAAATTGTTTGAACTACAAGAGGGATCTATGCTTGACCTGAAGCCGACCCTTGTTCTTCTCGACACGCCAAGTGATGATCCAGTGCCCGATTCGCGGAGAAGGGCATCGTCGCCTTCTCCCTCATGCAGCTCCTCCGCAGAAAATCTCGCTATCCACACTCCCGACGAGGACCTTTACGGGCTGGGCTTACTGCAGAAAATCATTACCGAAGCACACTTGCGTGGTATGTCCAAATTGGTTGTCCCAATTCCGGTAATCAGCAGCAATGAGCCAGAACATCCATCGACCAATGGTCAGATGACCGCCGACGGTACTGTTGAGCACAAGGTTCTGCCATTGGGTTCGCTTGATACCAATCGTCAACTCATAAGAAGATGTCTGGATCTGGGAGCCGTCGACGTCATCATCTGTCCAATGAGCACCAAGTGCATTACGAGTCTGGAAATTTGCGCTTATCGAGCCCACAGAGATGCTGCTAAGGAACAATCGACTCTACTAGAGATCAGGCAAGGACGGAAACGGTCGTGGGTAGGTGTCAATGAGGAGAAGCCATTTGCATATCTTCGTGAGGCAATGGTTTCTGGACTGATGAAGGGGATTTGCCGCCTAGGCACCAGCGACGATCAAATCAACAATGCTCATGTGGCAGTTTCTTCGGAACGGCAGTCTGTGATTGCCGAAGCAATAGGTAGCTGGCGCTTCTGCGCCCACTCTTTCACTGATGATGAGCTGCTGGTGGCTGCCATGGACATGTTCAGACATGCTCTGGCCATGCCCGAGCTTGAGCGCTGGCGGATACATGCAGGTACGTTTTTCACCGGTTTGGGTTGGTGTCGGCTGGCCACATACTGACTCAGCTGCAGACCAACTAATCAGCTTCCTTGTTGCTTGCCGTGCTGCATACAACAACTTTGTTCCATACCACAATTTCCGTCATGTCGTGGACGTGCTGCAAGCGACCTTTAATTTCCTGGTACATATTGGTTCGCTTGCACCTTATCCACCGGGTTCCGAATCCCAAGTCCTGCCGGAGAAATCACCAATGGCATCCCTCATCACTCCCTTTGAAGCCCTGACGCTCCTGATCACTGCTATCGGACATGACGTTGGACATCCAGGTGTAAATAACGGCTTTCTTGTGACACTCAATGCTCCCTTGGCTCAGCTGTACAACGACCGATCCGTATTGGAATCGTTCCATTGTGCAGCATATTCGCAGATTCTCCGACGATACTGGCCCTCTGCCTTCGAAGACACAAAAATGCGCAATCTCATGATAAGCTCTATTCTAGCTACAGATATGGGCTTGCATTTCGATTACATGAAAAGACTTGGAGATGTCCAAGAGCGACTGCAGGTTAACAACAGCACCGACGGCTGGAATGGTCGGCAGACTGAAGAGAATAAGTCTCTGGCTTGCTCTCTACTCATCAAATGTGCTGATATCAGTAATGTGGTATGTGAGCTTATTATGAAGTTGGTAGAGCTGGATGCTAATACTGTCAATCTAGGCGCGAAACCATGAAATCGCATTGCAATGGACGTACATTCTCTCGGAAGAATTCTCACGACAAGCATCGATGGAGAGTGAGCTTAGCATCCCGTCATCGCTCATGACACCGCCAAAGCAAGACATGATTTCACTGGCCAAAGGTCAACTTGGCTTCATGAACTTGTTTGCCACGCCTCTGTTCCAGGGCGTCGCCGATATCATGCCCGCTATGCAGTACACCGTCGACGAGCTAGAGATGAATAAGAGCCTCTTCGAGCTCAAGCTTCAACAAGAGAAGGAAAAGCAACCACTAGACGACCCAGTCCGAAGGCGTCTTCTCAAAGAAGGTACATTTTCGCCAAGGACTATGAGTTTTGCAGTACCACAAGAAGCGGAGAAGGAGGAGAAGAGAGATATGGCACCCCTTTTTGAGGCATTAGACCGAGCATCAGACACGACCCCAGTCGGAAACGGCGAGCTACCGATGCCACGCTCAGAAAGAGAGGACCTATCGCCAGCCGATAGTCAAAGGACGATGGGGCCATCGTCCGTAAACGGTACAGCTATGGGATCCCTAGAATCCAATGGCTCAGCTTCGACTTTTGACGCAGTTAGAGAGTTGGCGAATAGTGACCCATTCCAGACACAAGCTAGGCGAGATTCTGCTAAGCAACGATCGAGTGAGACGACGGATGGAAGCGTATCCGGGGCTTGCTCGGGTGATTGGGCTTCCCAAGCAACGAGCGCGACAACGGGCAAGATGCCAATGTCACCAAGCACACGCGGGACGAGCATCGTGAGTGGTGACTCGACTGAACATTCATCTGGAATCCCCAAGATCAATGTCGATTCGGCGAGCTTGAAAGAAAGCTCAGGAACAGCTCGTCAGGACAGCTCACCCATTGACGACGAGACAAGATCCGACGCGAGCACAACAGGCGGAAGCATTGGCAGGGCTGAAGGCAAGTCTCTACGAAAGAAGACGAGCAGATTTAGGATGAAGGACTTCCCCTTCTTCAGACGTCATAAGGGCACAAACTCTCCGTCTACTACGGATACGGCTGGGTGAAGGAGGTATCACAGGACTCGTCAGCCAGGCGCGAAAGAGAAGCAACGACTAAGTCGACTACCGCAAAGCGTCGCTTGGAGCAAGCAACTACCTAGGCAAGCCAGGTGTTGCTATGGTCAGAGACTTGTGGAGTATAGGTTTTATTTTTGGGAGGGGTATGTCGGTCTAGGCTGCCCCCCAACGATCGCAGTATATACGTGTACAATACTTGGGAATAGGAAGTGGCTAAGCAGGCAGGCTGAAGAGATACGGCTTCTGGCTTGTAAGGCTTACTGCCAAGTCCTGGGAACGGAGGACCAGAGAGGCATCTTCGTTTAGAAGGCATGTCTATGTATGGGAAAGGAGGACGCGAGAAGGGCTATTGGCGTTGGCGCAAGGTTGGGACGGTGACGAAGGGAATGTATCAAAATCAAACATGGTGGAAAGGGTAGGGTTTGCTTAGTTGTCTTGGGTTTGGTATACGTTATAGGATGGATGATGAACGCGGTGTTGGTCGAGCACGTAGGTAGGCTACGCAGCTGCAAGGCTATGATTGCGTACAAGTTCAAGCTTAAGGTCGAGCTCAAAGACATGCCTGTCATATGAGATATCTTGCTAAATGATGAAGGCATTTTGAAACAACCAAATATTTTTTTGTTTCCTTCATTTGAAGTCTATCATTGATGAGTTGAACTAGGAGTCAAGTCACGAATATGTTCTGCTTCCTGTTTGTGTATACGCAGTCTGGTGTATAGAGAGATGTGAATAGGCACAGTATGTATTTCATGACCACGTCGGTTTATCTACTGCAAATTTCTCAAGGTGCAATAGTTTGATGGTCGTTCCCGACAAGTACCTACTTGATAAGAGTGTTGGGATGCCGATTGGTCAGAATTTCCGCATACTTGATCCACAACTCCAAACTTCCGAGCCGAGCGCCTTCTCATTGACTGCCTCCATGGAAGTCAATAACTGATCATTAACTTCCAAGCCCGACCGGAAGTTTACTTTGACTCTTTTCGTTTCTTAATCGGTGAATAAAACCATCAAGGCACTGATCGTCTGATGTCTACTGAAAGGCCCGACACCGCTGTATGCCGAAATCCGGAGCCATCTCGACCAGTTGTGGCTAGGCGAAGGACGAGTATGTACAGTCACGTTTCTATTTATGTCGGTGTCTTCTTTTTGATATGTGCGAAGTATCAGTTATGTAGTAACTTGGTTCGATTCTTGGGTCTGGTGTTTCGTGAGATGGCACTATATCTATATATATATATATGTAACTAACAATTCCTACTACTATAGATGGAAGAGCTTGTCTAGCATGCCACCAACGCAAAGTTCGTTGTGATATTCTTGAAAGAGGTATCCCTTGCTCTCGCTGCCAAGCTCAAGATAAATCCGGTAGTTGCATGATGTACGAGAAGAAAAAGACCAGATCTTCTCGGGCGCAAACCTCTCGCCCTAGCAATATTCCTCTGCAACCTCGTCAACCCGATCAACCTAATCAACCTGATCAGCGGCAACCTCACCAGACAGGCCAGCAATGTCTAACAGCTCCTACAACTCCCAGAGTAAGGCTCTGGCCACAAGACATTGTTGATCCAGTTGCTCGGCCCAGCTCCAGCGCTGGGCATTATCACCATGACTCTCCCTCAACGCTGCAGGACTCTGCTGAGAACGAAGAGACATATGAAACACGCAATCTTGCAGACTCTATCGGCCAAGATCTTCCCAAAGTAGGCGAGATCTCCCGGTCCGAACGGCTCTACTTCATCGGCACCGAGTTTTCCAACCTGAATCATCTCGTACGCCACCGAGCCCTAAGGGTGGACCAGAAGGACGTGTTGCACTTTGGGACTCGCTGGCTTGCTCGCAAGGTTCCTTCAGTTCCTGAAGAGGCCTTGAAATTACCTCCCAAAGCGTTGGCTGACGAACTTGTCAGGGCGTATTTCGTCCATGTTAATCGAGGGTTTCCCATTGTTGACGAGGATGAGTTTATGGAGAGCTACAACGGATCTGATATGCCGAAACTGGTATCGCTACCCCTGTTGAATGCAATATTTCTTGTTGGCGCCCATGTTCTGTCTTCGACCCGTGAAGATTGCAGGGCTAGCACGTACGTCTTCTTCAGGAGGGCCAAGCTCTTGTTTGACTATCGCTTTGAGCAGCACCGCGAGACATATCTGCAGGTCGCTCTGCTCTTGACATGGCAGTGCGATAACCTGGAGGACATTGTAAGTAACTCGTGGCACTGGATAGGCGTTGGTGCGCGCGTAGCATTCGGTATGGGAATGCACCGGGACGCAACTTCGTCTACCCTCAACACAGTATGCAAGCGCCAATGGGTAAGGTTATGGTGGTGCCTCTTCCAGTTTGATGTAATGGTCTCGGCCTCGTTTGGTCGGCCACAGGCTATGTAAGTAGTCCCTCCGCCCTCGGTTGTACCTCGACTAACTGAGGAAAGAAACCTCGAAGAGTCTGATACTCCCATGCTTGAGGAAAGTCATTTCCAAGGGATTCCGCACGGAAACCCTACTTTTGCCATCGAACACACAAAGCTCTGTGTCATTTTCTCTAGGGCTATGAGACGCCGTGTGGCAATACGAGCTACCGAAGCTGAGCGAGCTGCAGCAACCAAGCAAGCTGATCAAGAACTTGCTGCTTTTATTACGCGACTCCCACAGAGTCTCCAGCTACCGCATTCAAACCCGGATACCTGGCAGGCCATTCTCCATCTCTCATACAACAACTTCCTCATCTTACTCCACCGGCCTCGACCTCATCAGGATCCAGGCCAATTTTCCCCCAGCTGCGCTACGGATCTTAGCATCTGTGGCGACGCTGTGGTAGCAATAAACTCCATCCTGGAATCACTTCGCACGAGAAACACTTTGTGTGACCTGTGGCTTCCCTCAGTGCATGTCTTGTTCACGTGTCTACTCCACGTCGCCAGCGAGTTAAACTCTTCCAACCCTCTCGTTGTAGCGAAGTCATCGCGTATGTTTGACTCTCTCCTTCATACTCTGCGGGATATCTCACAGTATTGGATATATGCCAAAAGTCTCCTTCGTCTCTTCGAGGAGCGGACAATGTGGAACAAGAGGCAGAGAAGCCACACACAGGGGGCTTTGGATGAACGGGCACTCCAACAAAGTAACGGCAATACTTCTAGTCCTGGTTTTTCTTTACGATCCGATCCCATCAGGGTCACTACTGGGACTCACATCAACACCATGGGGGAGGCTGCTGCGGGTCTGCAGCCATCTTCTACACAGATTTCAGGGGAACCTGCGTATGGTTTCAATTTCGACTTTGGCGGAGGAATGCAACAAGGGCTTCCGTACAGCGACGGCTTTGCCCAGAATGGTCTTGAAATGACTGGGAACGGTGATGCCATGAATCTACTACCTGTGCCATCGGTGCTGGAATTTCTTTGGGCAGGTGTTGATAACCAATATGACTTCTGATGTTCAAAATCTATCACAATTTGACCTTGACATATATATGAGATATGAAGATGTCTCGACCCAATTCCTTGACCAGAACATACATATGAGTTCTCTGTATGCTTACCGCCTACGCAAGCACCCCCGCGATTATGGACTCTAGAAAAGCTTTTATCTTTTCCGTAAAGTCCATGACCCTTCTAGATTTTTCTCCCTCGCATTCTAAGCACTTTGGGTCTAATGTATGCCCTAAGGCGCGGAGATAAAACCACAATCTAGCAAGGGTGTTCGGAAATTGCAGCAAATCAGCTTTCACGCTTTTCTATCCTTCGGGAGTTAAGTCAAGCGAGTTGTGTCAACCAACGCCATCGGTCGAGCATATCCAATGATACAAGATCCTGACTTACACGCCAATGTCAAAAGTTGCGCCCTTGTTTTCCTGAGTCGAGCAATCACTGCGAGAAAAATCAGATGACGCGAGGAAAATAGACGCCAAAAGGGCCCATCCATTCTTCTATTCGTATCCACTGTGGAAACTTGACCATGGAGATGGATACTGCTGTGCTGCTATATAGATGGACAGGCCAGCCTTTGGTCAACACATCTTCTGGTGCAAGTCTGAGTCCAAGTTCAAGCCTTCTCAACAGTAGCCTCTGCTTCAACAAGTCATGAGTATAAGCGAGACTCAACTATTTGGGCAGCATGCCACTGTCGATGTCGGAAATACACAAAATCAAGACTCCTCGGACGAGTCTGGCTGGTCTGACACAGAGTCTTGGGACCCTCTCAAACTCTCCCCCATGAGAAAACTGCACATCGTCATCGCTGGTTTCACATGCACATTCAATGGAAATTTCGGTTCTTCCATGCCTTCTGGGGCTCTCGAAATCATTGCTGAACAGTTCAACGTCACCAATCCTGTTCACCTCATCCTCCTCAATTCACTGTACATGGTTGGATACGTCCTTGGTCCACTTCTCTTTGGCCCTCTGAGTGAATATATCGGCCGCCGACCTGTTTTGATTGGCACATACCTAGGCTATATCGTCTTTATGTTCCTTGCCTCTGTATCTCCCAACTATGCAGCTCTTTTGGTTTTCAGGCTCATCTGCGGAATCAACGCTGCAGCTCCCACAACTGTCATTGGGGGGTTGTACGCGGATATCCTCGACAATCCTTCAACTCGAGGCAACGCTATGGCTCTATACATGACCGTCACCACCATAGGCCCCTTGATCGGCCCCATTGTCTCGGGTTTCTCGTCGCCTATGTCATGGCGGTGGCCTTTTTGGATCGCCGGGATGATGGCAGTCGCAGGTCTACCTCTCGTACTCACACTACCAGAGACATATGCACCTGTCCTTCACAACAAGATGGTCAAAGCGCATATAAGAAGGAGGGAGAAGGAGAGCAAGAAGAACAAGAGCGAGTCCAACAACGAAGAGCCTCTGGAGTTGAAGCCTTTTAATGTTCGAAAGATCTTCCTCCGACCTATGAAGCTGCTCTTCACTGAACCTATTCTTGCTTCTACATCGGCCTATCTCACATTGGCATACTCCGTGTTTTACCTTATGTTCCAGGCGTATCCGCGCGTATTCCAAGGTGGGTGAATCTGTATCGTCTGATTCAACATGAGTGATCTAACTGTGGTATAGGGTTTTATGGTCTATCTCCTGGAATGGCAGGGCTTGCGTATATCCCTTGTAAGTAGTCCATTACGTATATCGCGGTTTTCATCCACTAATGTGAAATACAGTCTGTGTGGGTGTTCTGCTTTCTCTGGGGGTCTTTGCTCTGTACACTCGGTACCATGACAAGCAGACAGCTGTTGGTGCGGAATGGACAAAGAACCATATCTATCGAAGACTTCCTCTTGCATGCATTGCTTCTCCTTGGTATGTTTGTTAGTACTGCATGCTCGATCGTTCTTATGCTGACTTCACTTCAGCATGGTCGTCTCCCTCTTCTGGCTCGGCTGGACTGTTTGGCCCTCTGTGTCCCCCGTTATTCCTACACTCGGCGGCATCTTCTTCGGTCTCGGCTTCCAGCTTCTATTCATGGGGATGACCAATTACCTCACGGATGTGTTCCGAAGTCATTCCGCGTCAGCCCTTGGTGCTGCTGCCATGTTACGATCCATCGGAGCTACCACTCTGCCCCTTGCCGCGGACAGCATGTATACCAACTTAGGCATTCACTGGGCTCCCTCAGTCCTCGCCTTTATTGCGCTGGCCATGGGCGTGATTCCGTTCGTCTTCATCAGATACGGCGAGCGCCTGGCACGCAGTAGCAAGACCGCCAGGGAGGCATTTGCCATACAGAACTGAACTAAGAGATAGAGTGTTTGGCTTACGATATGGCACATATTCCGGCAGCATTATTCATGGCGTTTTAACAACTTGAGATCACGAATGAAAGTTCAAACTCTGTTTACAGTTGCATAGATGGAGTTTGTACAGAAAATGATATTTTCAGAATTACTAAGATATGGGAATAATATTTAATGTTCAGAGATTGGACTTCCTGACTGGGTCTTATTCTATATGGTTAATTCTGTGAGGCTGCGAAGTAAACAAGATCTTGTCAGATGGGTGGTGATGAGCAGATTGTAAGCACCCTAAGATATCCGCCCTTTCGAGAACTGGTCAAGACCAATAATTATCATTCACGATAGAATTTTACAATTAATCACTTGGAAACACTACATCACACAAAGGGCGATGTTTCATTGAACATATTTTTTTTTATTTGTTCAGATTAACTAATACTGCAACGAAGACAACGAGCAGGGACGCGTTGTGGCAAGGCAGACTTGTCCTTGTGTGAGGAAACCGCCTCCAGGGCGTAATCCTGTTATCCTCGCACACCATTTAGATACCAGCATCTTCAGCCGCAGAACTCAATGAAGGTCCAAAGAGGGTCAAATGCACTGCTCAACAGTCACCGTTCCCTCCTCTATTGCAGCTACCCCTAGACGCCTCTAACAAGCCAAGCAGGCTAAGCTGCTAATTGAGTCGTCGGGCACAAGGGGTTTGTAGGGAGATGATCCTACATTCTACCCTAGCACATGCTCAACCTGACTCTCAGCGACACCGTTACCCTGAGTGTGGACATCCGCAAATTCATCCTCGAAGCGGCGTCCTCCACTGTGTGAAAGGCCCGTCTAGCAGGCTCAAACGGCACAGTGGTTGTCTCCTCAACTTGGCAATCTGCGGTCATTCACATCCGGGGCGCCGGGGGCACCTGAGAGTAGGGGATTTTGGGTCCAGGAGATGGTTAGCTAGGGCGGATCGGCTAGAGGCTATACGACTGACTTTGCACAGCAAAGATACAGTGCACAGCTCATAGGAAGAATCCCGTGATTTCACCCCGCCTTTCCATTTGCATGCATACGGTCGACGTTCGGTCGCCGGTGCAGCGGTGATCCCGTTTGACAGCCAGTGCCAAGCCTTGACGGATATATACCAGATATTCCGTGGTAGCTACGCGATTTGTAGTCGAGACGGCCTTGCGGTCAGATTTTGATGTCCTGAAACCAGTCCAGCCACCATCTGTTAGGCTAGTCATCGTGTCGAATGAAGCGTGAAGCTCAGCAATCGATAGTCTTTCGAAAAGAAGTCATGTTTCGACATCAAGCCGATTATTCGTGATTCCGTTCGTAAGTCGTATCATGTCTGAAAAAGTAGTCGTCATTCGTCATCGAATCGTAGAAAAGGTCGTCATTAAAAATATCGTCGTGAGTCGGGAAACAAAGTAATGGAAAGAAGAAAAGTGAGAGTGTTGGTGTGAGTCTTGGGAACTCGGATTGTCGTCCTTGACAGGGGGTATCTTCCAAGAAGCCTCTCTAAGCCGAACATGTAAAAAGAAAAGAAAGGAAAGAAGGTAGGAGAAAGTTCCGGGGATATCATCGAAGAATCCGTAGAGAATTTCTGTCTCGGACTAAAGCCGAGCGTCGTGCATTGCTGCGTGTACGTCTTTTTCTTGAGAACCAAAGATGACGGAAGGAAAAAGGCCCAAAGAAAACAAGTCGCCTGTATCGAGTCCCTGCCCAGTTGTAAATGCATCCAAATACCCGCCCTCGGATCCAGCCATGTGGTGTTGTGGTATATGAAAGAAAAGTCCAGAGACGATAGTAAGTTTGTGTGAGCGACCGCTGAAGAGTGTTTCCCGGAGAGGGGCGAGACCAGATTCTCCGAAACCAAAAGAACGCTTGCTATGAAAACAAAGGAAACGAAAACAAAACAAAAATAAACAATGCGATAGGGGATATTCTTGAAAGACTTGTTCGAAACACCGTTCCTGATGCAATAAACGCCGATATGCCGTGCCCATGATGGATGATAATTCTATGCCGCTGCGAAATTTAAAAGCTTCAACTTTTCTCCGGGAAACGAGGAAGGAGTTTAGTGCAGAATTAGTAGCTCGAGGAGGTCGTCACCACCGGATAGCTGTCCTGGGGCCCTGGTTGTCACATGATGGTCGCATACTCTTGGTAACGATCCCAGCCGAAGCCGCCCATGCCGCCCATACCACCCATACCTCCCATGCCGCCTATACTTCCCATTCCTCCCATACCTCCCATACCCATGCCAACTCCGCATTGGGGAGCGAACATGCTAGGAAGAGGGAGGGCGGGAAT
>JAAGWQ010000030.1:0-93590 GCA_013396295.1 Fusarium heterosporum | reverse complement strand
TCTCCCTCCTCTCCCCGCCCCCCAGCGGCAGCCCGACCTCGAATGGGGACGCTCGGCGACCCAGACAAGCCAGTAAGACTCATTTTCTCTTCTATCCCTTTCTCTACACCAACTAATCATGCTGTTCAATACAGATCTCCTACCAACGGGTCGCCGGGCTGGGTTGACATCTGCTGGGAGCGGGAAGAGCCCAGAGGGAGAGTCAGGGTCACTCTCAGAGGGGGGGGTATAATCATCTTGGGGTGGTTGGGTGTGTTTACCCTGGCTGGGACGGTGGTGATCGTGATCGGCTATATAATTATCGCCATCCGATTCTTAGTCAATAGAGCATAATTATCACTAATATAATTACATGTGATATTGGCACCATGAAGTTTCTCTTTCGTAACTTGACTGCCCAGTACGGTCTTAGTATATTCATAGACCACGATTAGATTGGATAGATGTAATCATAAACTAGACTAATTTGACCCTCACTTGTCATAGATGACCTCTATATCGCGTATATCTTCACGTGTCTTCATGGGCGAAGAGCTTTATCGAGATGACGAGTGGCTATCCTGGTTGGGGCAAATAAAGATCAGGTAGAGAGCTCCTAGTTTTATACTAAATTTACCCAAGTCTTTCTGTCACTTAGCCCAAATTCGGCCTGTTTTTTCATATTCGAAGCGCTGTGTAGACACCTAATCTTGAAACGATTCTCGGACTTAGTGGACCGTGCACGACGCATTTTCGTCCTTGTATCAGACGACCTTTCTACATTTCAGTCATATTCCGGGGCAGTAATGTAGATTTGGAATGTGTGCCTCATGGACAAATACGGAGTACAGGGTAACGAGCTAGATATTGTGCGGAGATTAAGGACTAGTCCTTTAATCAACTTTTGAGAGTATCAGTAATTGGGTGGTTCTACTATGTCTCCAATTGGGCAACTATAATAAGAAGCGCGGTTCGCGGTCAATCATTGAGTATCGAGCTATGCCCATGGTGATGATGCGACCGCGGTTATCAATGTGTGTTTGAAATGCCACCCCTCCCAAAACTACAGGGTAACAAAACTACAATGGCAAGTCCGTCATGCACAATCTCCTCGTTGGCATATCTCGTGATACCTCCTGACAGCTCGAGTCATTTAAAGGATAGCTCCGTAAAGGGAAAAGTGAGTGTGGGCAAGTCCCGGGAAACGAAACGTCGTCGAAATGCGGAGAGAGCCAGTGACATCAGTTGACGCGCTCGGGGCTGAGAATCCGCTCGGTGCGCGGTTATCTCGTGTGGGGTCATTTATCCAAACTGACTTGTCTTTACGTACAGGTATCAGTACATTTCCACTTCCCATATCAGCTCAATCTGGGGAAATCCATGGGAAATGACTGACTCCCTGCTTATCTGGTGGAGTCAGCTTTCGGGGCGACCATGTCAGCTCGGGCTTATCAGATAGATCAAGATACGGATAACTCGACATGATATCTTTGGAGCGATAACTTGGAGGGTCTAGATATTTAATGCTGTTTATCTTCCTCTACAAGTTAGAATTAGCCGCGACCGCGCTCCCTCACATGCAAGATACACCTGGAATGCAGCGATCAGCAGCACAATGACCGAATGTCAAGCCACTAGAGTACCCCAGACCTGGGTAGACTAAGCTGTTTCAGGCCAGAGATAACCAAAGTTAGATCGTGGAGGAGGAGCCGAGTCTCGAGTCTGGGCCCCTCCTTGGCTTGGTCTGGCCTGGGCTTGTCACGGGCCGTTTTGTTTTCCTTTTTAAAAAAGATAATAATGTCCAATCTCCCCCCCCTGGGTTCAACACCACATATGCACATTATATGATACCCCAACTTCTTGGCATCGCACTATTTGTACTTGTATTATAACAACCAATTATCTCGTCACTTTAATTCAACTCAATTCCATTCAATCCAATCCTTCCCAGCCATGGAGTCGTCCCGCAGAAGCGGCGACGCCGATCAGGCACTCGCACGTCTCGGCTACAAGGCTGAACTCCCTCGAAACCTCAGCATGCTGAGCGTCCTGGGCCTCTCGTTCGCCATCATGGCCGTCCCCTTCGGTCTCTCGACGACAATGTACATCACCTTGACCAATGGCCAGGCCGTCACCGTCCTCTGGGGCTGGGTTCTCGTCTCCCTCATCTCCATGTGCATCGCAGCCTCGCTCGCCGAGATCTGCGCCGTTTTCCCGACCGCCGGCGGCGTCTACTACTGGAGCGCCATGCTCAGCACACCTCGCTACGCCCCGATTGTCAGCTTCGTCGACGGCTGGCTCACCCTCGTCGGCAACTGGACCGTCACTCTGTCCATCAACTTCTCGGGCGCGCAACTCATCCTCAGTGCCATTACCATCTTCAATGAGGACTTTGTCGCCAATCAGTGGCAGACTGTCTTGTGCTTCTGGGCTGTCATGATTGTTTGTGCTTTGGTCAATGCCTTTGGCTCTCGCTATCTGGACCTGATCAACAAGGTCTGCATTTACTGGACTGGCGCGAGTGTTATCATCATCATTGTCACCATCCTCGCCATGGCTCCCTCGCGTCGATCTGCCGAGTTTGTCTTCACCCATTACGATGCTTCGGCAAGTGGCTGGCCTGGCGCCTGGTCGTTCTTTGTGGGACTTCTGCAAGGTACGCGTACTTGGTCTTTTTTTTGCGGGATATATAACTGACATTACCTCACAGGTGCTTACGTTCTTACTGGCTACGGTATGGTCGCTTCTATGTGTGAAGAGGTTCAAAACCCTGAACGTGAGGTTCCCCGGGCTATCGTCCTCTCCGTCGCCGCCGCTGGAGTCACCGGAATCATCTACCTCATCCCCATTCTCTTCGTCCTTCCCGACGTTCAGATGCTCCTCAGTGTAGCCAACTCACAGCCCATTGGCACCCTGTTCAAGGTTGTCACAGGCTCTGCTGCTGGCGGCTTTGGTCTCCTCTTCCTAATCCTCGGCATTCTCATGTTTGCAGGCATCGGTGCACTCACTGCTGCCTCTCGCTGCACTTATGCTTTCGCCAGAGATGGTGCTATCCCCGGGTACAAGCTTTGGAGCCGCGTCAGCACTCGTTTCGATATGCCTATCAACGCCCTTATTCTCTCTACTGTTGTTGACTGCATTCTGGGATGCATCTACTTCGGATCCTCCGCCGCCTTCAACTCCTTCACCGGCGTCGCTACCATCTGTCTATCTTCCTCTTATGGTGTCCCTGTTGCCGTCAATCTCGTGCGCGGCCGCAAGATTGTCAAGCACTCTCCCTACCCTCTGGGCAAATTCGGACCACTCATCAACGGCATCTGCATCGTGTGGATCTGCTTCTCCATTGTCATTTTCTGCATGCCAGTTTCTCTCCCCGTTACTGCAGAGTCAATGAACTACGCCTCTGTTGTTTTTGCTGGATTCGGCGCCATCGCCATCATCTGGTATCTCGCCTATGCGCGAAAGAACTTTACTGGACCACCAGTAAATGATGGAGACGCATACGAGCCGGGAGTTCAAGTCCTCAAGGGCCAAGAAGGTAGTGAGCCTGTACATGAAGGTGCAAGCGATATTCCAAGTAAAGGATTCTAATTAGCTTCAACAGGACATACCAAGACGACAGCTGTATTATAGTTGATCACATATATAGCAATGCATTCTTAATTCTTTGTTCAAGCCTCAGCTTCTAAGAGCATACAAATCGCTATCAAGTATAATCGTGACGGGATTGGGACACAGTCCAGTTTCTAACGTGAACCATACATGGCAGTTTGTTTAATGCTACATATTCTCATCCTCCGCTTCGTGTTTCGACTACGAGCACTCGATGGAGACGCAAGATAGATCATCATTTAACTGACAGACCGTAATAAAACATGTCCGCGCCAGAATTAGTCCCTAGAGTGAGGCCGTATGACATTTTGTGGCATCCTTGCATCCATCAACAAACACGGTACTGTGGTCTAGTTGGTCATGACATCTCGTTAACACCGAGAAGGTCCCCGGTTCGAGCCCGGGCAGAACCTCACTTTTTGAACGTATAAACTGCTTTACGACAACGAGATACCAATGGCGAAGTCGAGGCATCGCTGGGGAACTGCTTTATAACGTTTGTTGTTGAATACCGCGTGATCTCTCAACGACCTACAGTTACTCGATCATGCTGAAGCATCACGAAAATAATGCGCATGCTTAAACAAATGTACAAGACCAAGTTCTAGAAAACAGTTCAATCGATAAGTGGATTGAAAAGCGGAATTCTATTCTCGCCATGATAAAGCCATCAAATCCGAATATACATCGCTATAACTTAGGTACGTTAAATCCCCGACAATCCATTAGTCTCCTCTCCATCCACAACATTATGCACCTGATGATTCTGGTTGTGATTCTGGCCCTGCTGCGACGGATTGTTCCGCGACGCTAGCAGCTGTTCAAGCAGCGAGCCAATCTCTGGGTATATCTGTTCAATGCTCGCAAGCCCCTCCGGGCCCAGCTGCACCATCACGCTGAACATGTTGGCAAACCGGGCTGCTTCTGTTCCTCGCGTTACTGCGACCTGGAGATCTCTTATGTCAGATTCCACCCCGCCAGAGTTCTTTTCTGCTACTTCGAGGTCGTCCGCCGCTCTCTTCAGCTCTTCTCCTTTAGCACTGATGGCCGTTTCTTGCGTCTTTATCTCCTCGCTCTTGGCCGCTCGGCGCGTGTCGTAGCTGCGTATCGCTTGTGCTATCTCGGGCGGGAGAGACATGTTGTTTTCTTGTAGCGCATGGAGCTGCGGTGCTAGAAGGTCTTCGGCCGTGGTCTCCTCGATAAGCCGTCGTAACTTCTCTTGCGATTCGGCAATGTCGTCGTGGATCGCCTGCACCCGATCTTGAGCGGCGCGTAGCTTGCTCATAGCCTCTTGGTGTGTTGTTCTGTGAGGGAATATTTCTTGCTGCGCTATGGCAAGCGAAGCACGTATCGTTCGGACATGGGCGTCAATGGCGGCAACAAAAACATTGGTAGCAGGTTGTAACGCTTCTTGAAGGTTATTTGGCTCGAGAGAGCGAGTGGCATTGGCCTGTCAAGGATCAGTATAGCTCTTGATTATTATCTCCTGACAAAACTGACAGTTGCATTGGGGCCAAAAGACGTAGCCATCTGGAACGTAGCCATCGGGGAGCTGAACATCATTAAACTTTGCGCGGCAGAGAGGCGCGATCCTTCTGGTGAGCTGTGGCGGATTCGTTTCTCTATTGGTGTGGGTATCGTGGTAGCTGGTCGTTTCAATTGTCTGACGCTACGAGGTACGGGAGGAGATGGGGGAAACTCCGAGGCGACGGTGATAGACGAGGCCATGTGCTCCTCACTCTCCTCAGAGGAAGTGTGTCGACGCGATCGCGATGGATCGATTGGCGAGTCGGGCGCGCTATAGTTTGCTGTTCTCCGTCGCCGACCAGAACGCCTTTCGACAGTACCGACATCATCGCCAATATCATCCTGAGCATCAGGCGATTGAGGCATGGTTCGCACAAATCGCTTCTTGGCCGCATGAACATCCTGCGCCATCAATTTCCCAGCATAGGAAGGTTTGCGATCGCGTGCAAGAGACTTGCGAAGTTCTGATTGAAGATCTTGTAAAGTATCACCAGGATTCCGGGCGACATGGTCTGCGACAAGAGCTAGATCCTCGAGCAGATTGATGGCCCACATCTTAGGAGGTGCTTCGGGGACAATGTCCCAGGGCCAGACGCCCATGGCTTTGTAGATTCGACGAGCTGCACGGGCTCCGCGTGTCTGAAGATAAGTACCGTGGGGTTCGGGGATGCGGATGGTGTCGATGTTGTCGAGGACACCGTCGGCATCAAGGATTGGCGACTGCGCGTTGGGCCGTGTCGAAGGCATCGCGCGAGGCGACAAGGGAGGGAGAGGGCGCGTGATTCTATGGCATCCAATTGAGTAGCGATAGCGGAAATAATTTGATGATGTATTGTAGCTAAGTAGATCCCAACCGCGGGCAAGAAGCCGGGTCTGGCGTGGTTAAAGTGGTGTTGCTCGCGATCCCCAGCCACATCATGGAGCGTCGGGTCTGGGATGAGCAGATCGATCTCATGTAAGATCACGTGATATGACAGCACTCTCCTGATCCCCGCAGTCATGAACTCATGATGCCGATTCATGGCCAATGATGAGGGTCAGACCAATTGATATATTGTTGAAAATTGGCAATTGTCGTTTGCGAATTCTTGGGATCGTTTTTATTTGGCTTAGAGTTTTGTTTTGTTGATTTGTTACTGGTAAACAGACCTTGACTGGTCGCATTCTTAGGCGAAGACTAGCACCGTATCACAAAAGTACACATCATTCGATTTTTGTCTACGATATAGAATGTTATAAGTAGACGTATATCAGGATCCCGCGGCATTTCCCAGCAATAAGTTTGGATTTTAAAGGCTTTCACTGACATTCAGCCCAACTTTGAGCGATTACATGATCAAGCAAAGCCACATAAGAGCGAGCATCATTCGCTCGTCACATCAACCGACTTGGGGCCAATCAACAAAGAATCGATCTTGACGAATGGTACTATTCTATGCCCGAATTCGAACCATTGACTTGGGTGACCTGTTCTGGAGAGATTTGTTTGTCCAAAAGTCACCCTTCTGCTTCTGAACATCCGATGGTAATGAATCATAAATCAAGCCATGATAGTATCTTCGTTTTGAATCTAGCCCAAGATGAGCAACGCAGACTTGCACCAAAGGTTGACAGATATGTAGAAGACTGGTGCATAGCTTCGTCAAGATTAAATCTAAACCTTTTATGAGAACACTTCATGTCCTGGTTGATTTGCCATTTCCCTCATATTTCAGGTCTACCTACGAAATCCTGAAGGTCTTTCCAACCTTTATTATATAACAAGGACTATCCTCTTATTCTTGATATCTCCATCATTCATCTCACCCTACTATAGTAACTCTCAAGTGCCCTATCCAGAACGGCCTTGACCTTGGACGCATCTAACTTCTCCTCTCGGTTGAAAGTATACAATCCGTTGACCTCTTGCTCAATATCGGCACTTTGAAACAGTCAGTTTAGCTTAACGGTATAAACCAGCGGCAAACTTACAGTTGAGTGTACACAAAAGCACAGCAGTGTCCTCCAAGGACAATACCATTAACAAGACGCTCGATTCTCTGGACCAGATCGTCGGCGTTTGTAGCTGTGGTGTAGCCCCAGTCGAGGTTGTCCCCAGCGCTCTCATCCTTCTTTGGAGGTGCAATATTGACACCGCCGAACTCAGTGTTCATGACTGGGGCACCAGGCTTGTGCTTGGAACCCTCGTCTACGCCGGGAATGGGAGGCAGGAATACGCCTCGGCCACCAGCTTTGGGGCCGATGATGCCCTCCAGAGTAGAGCATGTCTTTTCAATCTCTGGACCATCGCTATAGTCGTGGAAAGTCGTCAGATCAGTCAGCACGTGTTGCCAGCCACAGTTATCATTGATACTTCGAGTATCATCGAGACCCCTGGTTAATCGTTAGTATGTGGTTGAAATTAGAAACACCGACACTTACTTCGTGAGATAGTAGAGTTGACGAATGTGGTTTCGCTGGTCAGCATTGTCCTCAAGAGAAGGGTAAGCCCAACTCTCGTTAACAGGAGTCCAAGTCACGACAGAGGGGCGGTTAATAACCAACTTGACAGCCTCGGTCCACTCAGCGTTAAAACGATCGATATACTCAGCATTAAACGCATAAGCATTGGCAATCTCGCCCCACACGAGGAAACCAAGCTTATCGGCCCAGTAGTAGAATAGAGGGTCCTCCACCTTCTGATGCTTCCTGCAGCCGTTGAGACCCATCTTCTTGGCAAGCTCGATGTCCAGCTTGAGGCTCTCGGAGCTTGGAGGGGTCATGAATGTTTCGGGCCAGTAGCCTTGGTCTAGACAGAGAGCTTGGAAGTATGGTTTATCGTTTAAGCGCCAGGTTCCGTCGCCTGTTGTCCAGTTGATGTTTCGCATGCCGGTGGTGGTCTTGACTTCATCGACAACCTTATCGGTGTCGTCGTAAAGTCGAAGGACAAGGTCATATAGCTGGGGATGTTCGGGGGACCACAGTGCAACACCATCACGCCAAGCAAAATCGTTATCTAGAGGAGCCTTCTCAAGGACATATTGGGGTAGCTTGGACCTCTGTTCTGCGGACAGACGAACGTTGAGCTCAACGGCAGCTGAGTTAGTCTCATGAGGAAGTGCTTTCTTCTCCGATTTGGCGACAGGAACACCGGAAAAGCTAGCTTCGAGCTCAACTGAGTAGCCTTTCCCAATTCGTCGTCCCTTAACAGCAACAGTGCTGCGAAGCTGTCCAGAGTGGATGTCGTTTGACTTGATAACTGTGCCATAAGAGCTATCGGCAATGCGAGCAGAGGGTACAACCTCGAGCCACACGGACTGCCATATACCGCCAGATGGTGTGTAGAAGATGGTCTCAGGCTTGGCAGCCCAGTATTGCTTTCCTCGAAGTTGTGTCAAGTCATAAGCTGAATCATAGACACGAAGGGTGACGCGGTGGGTAGTAGCCTCCTTAGCAGCGTCTACAGCATCGGTAACGTCAATCTCGAAAGGAACATGTCCGCCTCGGTGACCTCCGACATATTGGCCATCGACCCAGACAGTGGCTTCATAGTCCACAGCACCGAATCGTAGAACCAGTCTATGGCCTTGTTCCTTCTCTTGGACCGAGCGCAAGTCTGAAATAGCACGCTCGTACCAAAGAACCTCATGGACACCTCTATCATTGATCCCAGAGGCAGGAGATTGGAAGACATAAGGAACAGTGATTTTGGTTTTCGAGTTTGTGGTCTGTGTTGATGAGGCAAACACATTGTTTTGAATGAGAGAATGGGCATCGCCCATGATCTTCTGGACGACACTATCGCTCTGGCCAGCCTCTTTGCGGTCGTTCAACTTGGTCACGTCAACACTCTCGGGAAGGCCTGTTCTCTGCCAATTCTCAGCGAGACCAGCATCGCCGTCGTCAAAGAGGAAATCCCATTGTCCATTGAGGGACTCCCAGCGGAGTGGGTTGCGCTCGAAATCAGGACGAGGATACGTCATTGTGGCTGTGATGAGTGTGATAGTTTGATAATATAAGCACCCTACAATGAATTCAACGAAGAGATATTGCCAGAGAAAAAAGGACAAGTTTGGTGTTTTAACAAGAATTCACCGCATGTCGATCACTCTCACGCAACGTGATTTAGCTGATGAGGGGCCCTGCGTAATCAACAGTGGGTCTGGGTTCTGCAAGTAAGAAGCTCCCAAGCTCAGATGAAGCTGTGTGATTGAGTGAGAAAAGTTGGAGATAATCTCCACATGAGTTATCTCGAGTCTCATACTTGTGGACTTTAAAGTGGTTCAGCCTTTCTTTGGCCTTCTTTTTCTCTTGGAAAATTCAGGGTCCAGTGGATGCTGATCGTAAACATGTCTTTATACCCAAGATAGTGACGTGACCAAGCTGTGATGTGATGGTGGGATTAGGTGAACATCAATCTGATACATCTAGATATAAAGTGTTTGAACCTCCGAGTATTAAATTACAGAATGAAATACAGGTCGCTTCCTGCTCATATCCCCCAAACGACTGTGGTATCACTAATCACTACACGCTGAATTGCATTTTCAATAATCCTTTCACCCCCTTCGCTACATTGATCAGGCCTTGAGTATGCTTGTTCCCTCCTTCGACGAGTCGCCCACTGAAGAAACACTCACTCTCCGAATCGTCCCCCATCTAGCAAGACCCTTCTCCACAAGGCCTCCGGTCGTCTCAATGAGCGAGTTGCGACCGAAATTCAAAGTGCCGAGGCTGGGCGAGGGGCTGGGGTTGGTTGCTTCGATCTTTGTCTGGACACCCATCTGTCGTCCGTCAAAGATGTTGGACTTTGTTGAGCTGCCGCTGCCACTACTACCAAGGCGCTTTTCGTTGGGGTCGGCGGTCTTGCGTCGGCGCCAGAGCCAGAACATTACGGCCCCTACAATGAGGCAGACGATCAAGACGGCTATGCCAATGCCAATGCCCGCCTTTGCACCAGTCGAAAGTCCTCCCTTTTCGCTTCCAGAGGCGTCCTTGTCCGTGCCACCTTCATCTCCACTTCCACTTCCACTACCACTACCACTACCACTACCACTGCTACCGCTTCCTCCACTGCTAATATCATCTTCGTCTTCGGCTGACATGTAATCTTTTGGATTGCCCTCGGTATTCTCAATACCACCAGTACTTGGCTTCCTCTCCTTCTCATCGTGGTCTCCAACACAGGTGTATTTTCCTTCAACGATCTTCTTTATGTTCTTATCGAACCAACTACAGTCCATAGACTTATCGCCAACGACCTTGAAATCTCCAGTGACCTTCTCAAGGTTGAAAAACTCGACGTTGGTGAAGGATCCCTCGATAGAGATTGTACCAGCAGACTTGAGAGCGTTGGCAGTAATGTTGGTAAGTTCATCGTTGTCGCTGATGTCCAATTCCTCGATGTAGGTAACTCTCGGGAAGGCCAGGGTGGTGAGGGAAGGGTTGTCCTCCACGGTGATAGCGCCATTCATCTCCTTCAGTAGAGGAATTGTTAGATCCTCAAATGCGTTGGTCTCGAATGTCAACGAGCCTTGGACTTTGCGCAAAGATGAAAACTCTATCTTCTGTATGCCTCCAAAGTTGGAGGTCGCAGTCGTAGTGCTATTTCCGATGGATGACAGCCACGGTAATAAGACGGTAGCAGGCCCTCCATTGGCCGTGATGGCCATGGTCGCAGCCGACTCGAGAGCAGCGAATCCAAATTTCGCCAGAGCACCATTCTGGTTAACCTCCAAATTTCCCTTGACTGTCTTGAGCTTGGGAAACGAGATCTTTTCGAGAGCCGAGTTGCCCTTGATGCTGAAGCCCTTGTTTGCGTAGGTCAGAGCGGTAACATCCAGCTTCTGCATAAGTCTGTTGGTGTCAATCGAGAAGTCGTCGTTGACAGTGTGCACTCCATTAAGCTGCAGCTCCTCCACCTTGGTCTCGGTGACTCTCATCGTGGAGCCCACCTCGACGTCTTTCTTATGCTCAATTGAGAGCTTGGCGAATGCCTTTGTAATGACATAACTTTTGCCGACTTCCTCCAACGCGTCGAATACCAGGTCGAATTCCTCAATCGTATGGTCCTTTCCCGTTCCCGTATTCCAGATTGTGAGCTCGCCATCAATTGTCTTTAAACTCGGTGCTGTAACGACTGTCTTCTTCGAATCGTGGTGGGGGTAGATGACCAGGCTGCCGGTAAGAGAAGTAATATCGCCGAGATCGACTGTGGCCTTGTCGGATGGCCAAGAAGAGGGACTCTCGTCGAAAAGAAGCGACAGTGAGCCGTCGACATCTTTACAGGAAGAAATTCCGTCTTGATCGTCAGGTTCGTCGATAATTGTGTAATTGCCGGAGATGTTGCAGTCTAATGATAATGAAGCTGGACGTCAGTGAAGCCCTGGCTAAAACTAAAAGGGGGCTCTGCTGTAAGCCACTCACCAGCCGCTGCGAAATGGCCTGAAAGGAACAAAGACAGCGCCAAAAAAGCGATGCGGCTTATGGGAGCCATTTTGGACTCTTTGCCCTCCGTCCACGACTTGAATCGCAAGCAAGCCAAGATCAGATTGTTCAGAAACAGCTGAAGCTTGGAGCTGAACAGAGCTGAAGCTAGGGGGTGGGCATTCATTTTATTCATCTCGCCATTCCTGAGCCTTTGAGCTGATACCCCCTGCTTCCCTTAAATTACAACCGGCACAACGCCAAGAGAAATTGTTTTTCTTGGTTAGCTCACGCCACGAGCCCGCTAAAAGGGGTACATTTCAGGTGAGTGCTGCACCTAACTTTTTGGCGAGCACTTGTTTAGGCATGAGTCCCGTTTTCCAAGGCCTCTATTGTTTTCTTCTAGACGCGGGTGGCTTGATTACAACGGGCGGAAACTACTTCGGCCAGTGGTGAGCAATTGTCTTGTTCAAGAAGACTGAGTTTGTTCTGTGGAAATGAGTCTAGTCAATAGCTTAATACTCTGTGGAGCAAAGGTTATGCGAAACCCGAGTATCCTGGTCGATAATCGCGGCCATTAAAAACGCGGCATATATCACCATGTACTATTCTTATTCTGAGGGGCCTATCGGATCCTTGTTACTGATAAGAGATGTTTGGTTTCTGATACAGGGATCAATTGCACGTCATCTCCCAAAAGTCGTAAAAGAACATTCGCGATGGTTGATATTGTGTTTTTTCCTGATTCAATAGTGACCCTTAAGCGAAATCAGCCCTCGCTATAGAGTAAAATACATGTCTTGAACTTAAAATGACTCCACCAGTCGTTTTGATCGTACAAGAGTGAAGCATCCGGCTAGATAAGCTAGATCATTGGCTACTTGATGATGCTGAGACATCGGCAATTTCCATCACTGACGATCTCAGCGGCCTGGAAAGTGTCTCTGTACTGCGAGATGAGCACACGAGGAATCTCGCTCACGTGAGACCTAATGATGTTATCCCCAAATGCCTGGTGCCTTGCTAGTTGCAGTAGACGAAATTCGCTTGACTGGGTATGAAAGTATCAGTAGTGAACCTAGGCAGAATCAATGGTAACTTACATTTTTCCCAATTCATAGGTTCTTTCAAGTCCTTCTCAGCTTCTTTCCATCTACTTGCGCACCAACAAGTCACCAACAAATCATAAAGCTTCTCCTCAATGATGGCCTTGATAGTGAGCCGTGGAAGTTCCACAACCTTGTTGTCTTTATCACGTTGCAATCGCGTCTCAACAGCGATGATGTGTCCCAAATGATCTTTCCACACGACGTTATTGTTTCGGCCTTGGTTCAAACGATCTTTTAGTGGGGTTTCTGCCTTGAGCAGTCCGTCCACTCTGATTCCTCCCCCGATCCCTCGAGATACGGTTGCGTTCTTGTAGGTGCGCTTCTGGCTTGTTTTCCCGGTAAGAGTGATATCATTGCCAAGTGACAAGAAATCGTGATTCATGTCGTAGATATGATCGACACCGTGCGTTAGTGTTGACCCAGCACCAGTATCTGTGACACGGTATCGTATTTTCTCAATGCCGTAAACTTTGCTCTTTGCTTCATACGGGGAATTGCTCCATTCGTAAAGAGTGCGGGTCGGAGCGAATAAAGAGTAGACTTTAGTGTCATCGAGTACGAGGACAGATAAATCATCAGTAGTGTTGAGTCCGTCATCTCTTAAAGGCTGTTGGGTCTGTGCATATGAAGGAGGAGGCTCTTTTGAGGCAGATATCGACTCTCCTGGAACACCCGAAATGTCTCGTTTCTCTGGCATGATATCAAGTGACAGTAAAAAAGGGTTTACGAAAAGAGTTTCTCAACATCCGGTACGTCGCAAAGGCATGCATTTAAATATTCAGCATCAATATGCATTTTGCAAGGCGCAGTGTATAATGTGGGGGTTTTGTGGCCACTCTGTTGATCATGAACTCATATTCTGAGGCGCAGGCTCATATGACACCTCCATACCAGGCTCTATGTCGCGCATCGTAGTTTTGTTCGATTGCCTTGATAACTCATGAAGTCCATGTAACACTAGGAGACATGTCTCGTTTTTATTATTAGACGTCGCTCCAGGGTAGTAATATTATCACATCACAAATTCAGCATGATGGGTTGTACTTATAATTATATAATTATTGAATGATTATGAGCTAAGTTAAGTTATTTCTAGATTTTCACAAACGATCATGTTTCAAGACTGCGTTCAGCTATCATTCCATTTTCTTAAAACCATGGAAAATATGTTTGTTTTATGAACGTACTTGTTTGATACTATACCTGCCCGTGTCACGGAACCTGATTTTAGCGACAATAATAAGCCCTCCAGATCCCATATCACCTTTGTATTTGAAAACTTACCACTGATATGCTCTCTTAAATCATGACACTCGCTGGATCTCGTATTTGACAGACCGCCTGCGCGTCTTGATCCCTACCAAGTCTGGCGATTTGGGCCACACCTCATTGAAACTTGTGAAAGTCCAGTTATATGTCTGTATTTCAAACCACTTCCAGATACAAATAATCCGATGATACGGCGCCATAGTACCAGTCATGCAACTCAAAACTCTGATGACTCACCTTCGGAGCAATGTGCCGAGCTTATCATGCCTCGGATCGGAGTGCCGAACGCTTTCCATTAAAAAGATAAGCCCAGGCTCTCAGAACTCAGATCCAAAACAAAGGGCACTACAATTACAACCATGAGTAACCAAACAGTCGGACCCATTACGCCATCGGGCACCGCCTCCAAGCCCTCTCGTTGCTCACTCGACGGGCGTTATACTTCTCTCATCCCATTGGAGCCCTCTCACGCGGATCCAAGCTGGAAACACCTGGGCGGTAGTAAAAACAGCCACCTCTGGACTTACATGTTTGGGGGTCCCTATCTTGATCCGAAGGAATGGAGAGAGGCCGTTGAAGGTTTCACCAAGACGGAAGATCCGTTGTTCTACACTGTTCTCTCGGGTCCCCGCAATGATCCCCAGTCCGAGCCAGTTGGTCAAATGTCCTTTCTGAATATCGTCCCCAGTCACCGAAGAATCGAAATAGGGAGTATTATATTCGGTGCTCAGCTGAAGCAAACTCGAGCTGCTACCGAGGCCTTCTATCTCATCATCAAATATGCTTTCGAGGACCTTGGATATTTGAGAGTGGAGTGGAAGGCGAACCACCTCAATAAACCCAGTCTTGCAGCTGCTGAGCGCCTTGGCTTTGTCTTTGAGGGCATCTTCAGGTATATGACCAGATTTTGATTTTGTGAAGCCATAGTAATATTTCAAACAGGAAGCATATGATTCTCAAAGGAAGGCGTCGAGATACGGCTTGGTTTAGCATCACTGACGACGAGTGGCCCCTTGTTAAAGGGGCATTTGAGGCCTGGCTTAGCAAAGATAACTTCAATCAAGATGGGAAGCAAATCAAGACTTTGAAGGGTATTAGGCAAGCCCTCGCAGAGGTAGCGAACGGATGAGCTTGAAATAGTCGGAATAAGAATTTGGCCTTTTCTAGGCTGATTCCGTGACTTAATTTTCTATCATATTTTGGGACGAAGCTGTCTGTCTCATAGAAATTTGTCGTTTTCAAGCGGAGCTAATATTCCATGAATATGACACCTCAAATCCCGGGCGACATTCGACCGAGTCACTACGTAGTACAAAAAAAGTCACAAAGTACGGAGTATAGAAGGACCGTAGAACCGTCTCGTTTGGGTGAACACAAGACTAGCGATTAGGTTAGTCCAAGACGTTAGCCGGCGCCTCCAACGAGTCTAGAGCTACCCTTTCAAGCCTCTGTGCGCAAACCTTATGTGTAAGAATTACAAATACCTGGATTCCTGGTTGATTACTATTCAATAAGTGACTCGAAGTTGGTCACAAGAACCGGAAATTTGACGCAATCCCATGGTGATCGACCCGCGGAGATGCGACACACCAGTCGCTGCCACAATCAGCAAACCAAAGCAGGAATTTCCCGTCGATGCCCTCCCGGAATGCTGCTGTCCGTGATTGAACATTCCAGATCTTCTGTGCTACATTGAACAAATGGGGTGCGAGTCTATCTCAGCCTTGCCGAGGCACATCTGCCATGGTGATCTTGTTAGCCCTGCAAGCCTGACATCTCTCACCAAAAGAGGTATGAATTGCCGCAAGTGCCAGAACGTGGCTTGATACGTTTGTGTGGGCAGATGATGGCTGCATTGGGGACGCCACGATTTGCCATACGGGAGCTGAGGTGTACGTAGCACTACGTAGCTGTTCTTTTCGGTGATTCGAGGAGAGACTCAAAGCCATATCACTATATTCGAAAGGTGACTCTTTGACAAATGACTCGACACTTGATGAGGCCTCTTGAAAACCCTTTGCTTTTTCTTGGTATCCCTTCGTATCCCTTTGTGAATCGACCGAGGTCCAGAAATAAGAAAAGCAAAGAAAATCGAGATGATCTAAATCAAAACGGGGCGGCATCATCCGTCAAGATACGAAACTAATCTACAAACAGTCAAGACCATTTTCACTCCCAATTGGCCGATTGGAGAACATTTCCGGAACAACGCGTCAAAGTTTTTCCCCATCTCAACTTTGGGCTTCCTCTCGCGTCGCTCCCTGTCGATCTCCACACGTCAACTCCACCTTAACATGGAGGATAACAATTCGCATACTGGCCAATATCGCTCGGCTTGCGCTGAGTGCCATCGCAGGAAGCAAAAGGTACGTTGTTGTCTGGTGAGACGGTCTCAGGGTGACTTTGCGCCCTCCGCTATGACCCCAGGATGACCTCTTTGCCCTGTGCTGACGACCCGGTAGTGCAACCGAGAATGGCCCTGCAATCACTGCCAGAAGCGCAAAGTCGCAGATAAATGCCGCTTCATTCAGGCCAATACGGCCAGCTCACCCTCTGACAGCCTCACCCCGGGCAGTGAGAAGAAGCGCTCCCGTAGTCGCGAGGATGACGATGAACCCGAGAGCTCCGAGCCTGATGAGGAGGATAGTGATGTTGGGCTCGAGGCTATGGGTTATGCCGCTGGACCGCTCTTCGAGTCTCTAACCATCGATCCAAAGGTAAGCTCTGAGCTGTCCTGCAATGTTGCCTTGGCCGATTTGTGTGCTAAAAATCAAACACAGAAGGGTAAGAAGTCGTTGGGCGAACTGACCTGGATTCATCCAAGCACTTGCCCTCAGCTCAAGCATGCACTTGATGTTCTACCTGCGCGTCCGCAGATGGGTAAGTAGTCTAAAACTAACCTGCAACTTGCCAAGGAGAATGTGTGACCTAACATGTGCCCAGACGCTCTCGTCCAAAGCTTCTTCAACAATATGAATTATCACTACTACATTATTTACCCGCCCGTCTTCCTCCAGGAGTATCAAGCATGGTGGGATCGCAGGTCTCGCAACCAGTCACTCTCATTACAGTGGACAATTCTACTGGTGATGGTCTGCGCATGTGCTACCCAGCATCTTGATGTCGACATGAAGCCCATCGTCGAATCTCAGTTATCTGAGCCCTCCGACAAGTTAACTGTAGAGTATCATAAAGCCGCGACAGAGCTTGGGAGGGTAATTCCTCTTGGCCATTGCCATCTTCTTAATATCCAATGGATGCTTCACTCGATCTACTGGTACAAGTCCGAGGCAAGATTCGTTGAAGCTTGGCATGTTATTGGTGCCGCTGTTCGAGAGGCACACGAATTAGGTAATTATACTCACTTTCCCACCTGGTTTTGATACTGACACCGTTCCGAAGGCCTTCACCGAACTGCCGTTGCTGAGGGTCTATCTGAATTCGAGCGTGAGATGCGGCGCAGAGTATGGTGTGTTTTGGATTGTTGGGACTGGTAAGTGGGACTATTATGACTCCTTTGGACAGGTGTTGATCAATGGATAGGCAATTTGCTTCTGGCCTGGGTCGGCCGACGATCATCGACCATAGCGACATCAACGTGGAGCCACCAAGTCTTGCACTTGAAGATTTCTCGCCCTCGCCGCTCCTACATATGAAACTTCAATCGGAGCTGGTGACGCAACTAGCCCAGCGTTGGGGGGCTCCCAAGAACATTACTTCCGCCAACGATATCGAAGAGTATAAATCTACGCTTGAGGAATGGATACAGCGTTTTCCTGCTGTCTACGACGTGGACAATCCCGACACGTCCAAGGACATCAAGTACAGTTGGATTGTCTACCACCGGTTCTATCTTCATACTATGGCATATTTGATGATTCTGAACCCTATGCGATCATTCATGGCACAGATTTACACCAAGAACTCGTCACAGGATGTCTTGGCTATTCGAGCAGATGCCGTCTACTATTCCCTGAGAAACTTGAAAACTACTAATCAATGGGCCAACCATGCTTCACACCGAGACGGCAGGTTCCATTTCATCATTTTCTCCCTCTTCGACACAGCCGCTGTCCTCTCCACCGCTGTTATAAAGGACCACGACAGCACGATCCCGAGAAGAGACGAGATCATCGAATCGGTTGAGAGCTCTATAAAGTTACTAAAGCGCCTCAAGTTTTTGTCAAAGACCGCCAAGACATCTCACGATATCCTTGTCAAAATGGCCCAGAAAATGCCCCGAAAACCGGCACCATCGCGCGAGAATGTTCTTCGCAAGAAACAACGAGTTGCGCCAATACCGCCAGTGGACCCAGTCAGCAACCCTAACCACAAGATCTACTACAAGCCGGATCCTGGATACCAGCCGGGGCACGAGTCTCAGGAAAGCTCGCCAAGCTACTGCGGAAGTTCCGAGGGCGCGGGTACAGGACCGACACCTCAAAGTAATTATTCTTCTCATGACGCCCACGACCATGCTGGCTATGTTCCAAGCACTCAAATCCCCTTGGAAGGATACGCAAAGCCTCAAGTTCACTACAACGTAGGGGCTATGCCACCCCAAGTGCCATCCCCCAGTGCCGGCATCGATGGCATAGTACAAGGTGGTGGGCTCTACGCAATGGACCAGATTAATCATCATGTTGCCGGCATGGTTCCTCAGCAGTACGTCGACTACCAGCCTCAAGACCTCAACGTGGATTACGGCTTAGGAGATATTACCGACATTGATCTTGGTGATTTCTCACAGTTATGGGATTGGAGAAGCCTCAACTTGGATTTCATCCAGAGTTCGACATAAAATTTCGATTTAATCCTTTCATTCCATATAGGCGATGTACGTATAGAGATGATATCA
The DNA here is from genome assembly GCA_013396295.1 of Fusarium heterosporum. NCBI lineage: Eukaryota > Fungi > Ascomycota > Sordariomycetes > Hypocreales > Nectriaceae > Fusarium > Fusarium heterosporum. Next base: position 74,831 of record JAAGWQ010000030.1, on the reverse strand, counting down.
TGCTTGAACGATGTTATGGTAATTTGACCATGTTTGGATCTTGAGTGTTACTTCGAGTTCTTGTTTGGGAAGCATCACATAATTCTTTTTGTCTCCAACTAAAATTCTTTCTTGATATTTCGCGGGGGTTGATTTGGAAGCATGTAGTTGATTGAATCATCATGGAATGGGGTGGTGGGCGCGATTCTTTCAGGGATTGCTTTGAGTTATCGACAAGGCTGTGGATCTGACGGTTTGGGGTAATCAAATACTGAGATCTATTTCGAATATAGCAATTGATATACAAGCCAAGTCCTTTTATAATAAAAGCCATCAGGATTCACCCGCAGTAAATCACCCCTGATTTTCCAGCTTTGGTCCTGACATAGGGTCTAAAAAGGTTGATAGATACATGACGGCAAAGAAAGAAAAGACGTCCTGACAATCTATGTATCGAAATTGAAACATAGAAAGACGAGATGAGAAACACTGGAGCCATCACAACACCCATACTTAGGCCTTACGCTTCTGCTTACCGCACTTGGCAAGACACTCCTCGACCTTGATGGTAACACCCACGGGGATAGCTCCCCTCACCTTATCAATGTCCTCTCCATCAATGGCTTCTCCAAAAGTACGAAGAAGAGCGTCTTTGTCGGCCGAGAACAGTGCAGGGGCAATACCAAGCACACCAGCATCCTCGTCCGAGAAAGCAGCGAGGGCGCTTGCAGGCTCACACTCCGAATTCACCTGATAGTGCAGAGTTCCCTGGTAAAAAATGGTCGCTTGGCCAGCGGTGAGCTCGTTCTTGATGACTCGGGGCTTGCCTTCGCTATCGAGGACTCTACTCTCGGGGATGGCCTCGGTGTAGATACGGCCGGAGATGACAGAGAAGAGCTCCGATGCTCGAGGGTGGGCGTGAATCATGATCATGGAGCAGCCTGTTGAGCCGTTATTGTCTCCTCTGTTGTATACATGTGGGATAGGTTCTTACCTGGAAGTTGGGCCATGGCTAGACTGATCCCAGTGCCTGTAAGGGCAGGGAAAGACTGGCTCGTAGCGATGCCTCCGTCTGTATCATTGAAGTCGAAGAAGAAATCTTTATCCTCGGGCAAAAGCTTATAGCGATCGATGTAGCTGTACAAGATCAGGACTAGCATGTAAGTGTCGAGTGTAGAACTTACCTGTCTGCGAGTCGTAGCTTGGTTGTCAGGCTGACTTCAGGTGCACTCTTGTTCTGAGGAGCTGCACTTGCGAAGGACGAACAAGCCAGAATGGCAGTGGTGGCGGAAATAAATGCGTTGGAGAACATGATAGTAGTATTGATAGAATCGAGAATAATGGTGAAGAGTAGTTGCGTTGAATTGGGGACGATATCTGCTGGGAATGAGAGTATCGACAGTTTATATAGTTTGGTTCAAGGATGTTAGCAACATGTATACACAGTCTAGCACTACGTTCTCATACCCTAGCGTATCAAAGGCTTTCGTAACTAGATGAGCCACTGCCAGCCCTATGTGCTAGATACGCAGCAACTTGTTCCAATACGGAGAACAGCAAGTAGCTTAATCTATGTAAACAAGCATTGAATCTCGGCGTAAGCACGGACGTTCCTGAAGAGTAATTCAGCAGTGCACTATGGAGATCCAGTGGAGTTCGTTGGCGTATCCGAAATACTGATGCTGGCGTATCCGGCGTATTGAGCGTATTCGGTAACACCCAAGTGTGACTGCAGTATTACGCGCTCCCCAGAATGAATTTGATAGCAACAGATGTTATGTATCTCTCAACTCGTTTGATCACTCGTCACAAATCTTTGGGGCTGTTATGGCCTCATGAATTGGCGGCCTTGAGCTTGGCTGTGGTCTCATACCTTGCTGCTGTGCAAAGCAATCCTTACTATCACAATGATTTGTCATTACTTCTCAAGATAGCAGAAGGGTGTATACAATAATCTGCGGTAAGGATGGCAGCAGAAATACCCCGAAACCAAGGAGTCGCATCAGAAGACGAACTCTTATTTAGACCAGACGCTCTCCTCCATAACGTCGATAGACCACCACCATACGCCAGAACTTCAACACAATGTTCACATCTAGTTTCTTACGCATTTCTGCCCTCGTTCTGGGAGTACTCGCTTCTATAGCGACAGCAAAGAACCCATTCCCCCACTCAACCACCTGCGACAAGACATGTCAGGACCTGGCTCTCACCTCGTCCGCCTGGATCTCAGAGCAACAATCCGACCCTACATTTAGCTTTTATAAAGTCCCTTCCAATTTCTCGAGTAAGCTCCCAGCCGGCGTAGTCCTCAGGACCGAGGATGTGACCAACCTCACCAACTACGTGGTACCCAGCGGCTTGACCATGTCGCGCATCATCTACACCACTGAAGATATCGATGGCAAAGTCGTGCCCGCTTCTGCATACATTCTCTGGCCATACACCTCCTTGAAAGTAACAGATGATAAGAACGGCCTACCAATGGTTGCTTGGGCGCATGGCACCACAGGTGTTTTCAAACCATGCGCCCCAAGTAGCTACAGGGCTCTCCAGTACCATTTCCAGGTTCCGTTTGCGCTGGCACTCCAGGGCATCGCAGTTGTTGCGCCTGACTACGCGGGTCTTGGTGTTTCTGAGCTACCCAACGGAGATACTATTCCTCATGCCTGGGTGGCGGCGCCCGCGCATGCAAATGACCTTGCTTTTGCTGTAACTGCAGCCAGGTCGGTGTTTACGGACCTTTTGAGTCCAGAGGGGCCTTTTGTTGCAATGGGCCACTCACAGGGCGGAGCTGCAGCTGTAAGTAACGACCCTACAGTGCCTGATTCTTCCTTCCTAGACTTCGATGTCGATTGTAGCAAGTCGTAGTGAGACCATCCATGCTAACCGTGTTACCGCAGTGGGCTTTTGCAGAACGACAAGCCAAGAAGCCTCTCCGGGGATACAAAGGCACAGTCTCCATCGCACCCGTCACACGAATCCTCGATGACTTTTCCTATTGGGCCGAGAACTCAATCGCATCACCCGGCCTAGCTGCGCAGTCTGCTGCAGTTGACTCGATCTCCAAGCTTTATCCCGATTACAACTACACAGGCTTCACGCCCACAGGCTACGATCGCTGGCACAATGTCCTGGCCAAGGTTGAGGGCTGTTTTCCCGTGCTAGCTTTGGTAGCATCTGGCCCTGAAGTTGTGAAAAAAGAATGGTATAATGATCCTACTGCGAAGAAGTGGGCTGAGAGGGTGGCGGTGGGACGAAAGGCTTTTGCTGGGCCGCTGCTTGTTCTTAACGGCGGCGATGACCATGTCGTTCGTCCAGAAGGTGTACAACAGGCTGTCAAGGATACTTGTGGCTTTTCCAAGGGATCGAGTCTCGAGCATGTTGTCTTCTCTGCTATGGATCATTTCTCGGCCATTCAGGCCGGACAGTTGAAGTGGATGGGTTGGATTAAAGACAGGCTTTCTGGTAAGAGTATTGGAAAGAAGAGATGTTCTTCTCAATTAGTTCAGGGATTGAGGACTGAGTTTACTATCCCTGCACTAGGACCTAATTTCTTTTTGTCCTTCTTTGGTCCTCAAGAGGGCTGGAAGTATAGCCTCTGATCAGATGTGCTAGCCAGGGCGGGCTATATTAGAAGGACGGAGCAGTTGTTGGGTAAGAGTATGTGATGTTATGGACAAGATTTCTATGGCAGATCTATAGATACAAGTAGAAAAAAAACAAAGCTGAGCATATCACATCGCGGCATGTCGCAAATGCTTGCCTCCCACGTACCCTTCAGCTGTGTCAACAAACAGCTTCCTCCCCTTGACATACGACACCAGAAACGAGAACAATTTCCAATTCCCAATCTGCCCTGTGGCGTGCTTCTTTCCTAACGAAACAAAGATCATCTTCTTTGTCGCAGGTTCATACTTCTTGATATCCTTGTGGCCTGTCAGGGTACTGTCCAGCGCGGTCGCCAGGTGGATGATCTGGTTGTCAGTAATGGTCAATTGCTTTGGGTCAATGTTGCCCACGTCGCCAATTCCCCAGATGTTCTTTGTGCCGGCAACTCTCATCTTTTCATCTAGCTTGACGCTTCCGCTCGAGTCGATAAATGCGCGAGGAACGAATGAGGTGTTGAGTTTGATGCCATGGAGAGGAAGATACAAGTCTGTCGTGAGTGTGGACCCATTCGACAAGTGCAACTCTGTGCCTTGGCCATTTGGACTCTTCTTCGCTTCGTTGACACGGGCTTTGTAGATGAGTTTCACTCCGAGAGCTTTCAGATCTCGTTCTGCAGACTCACGAACTGAAGAAAGAGCCCCCTCCAATGGTTGTTCACCACTTATTATGAGAGTAATGCCCTTGGAAGGGCCATATCTTGCAGCCAACTCACCCGCGACTTCACTGCCAGTAGCCCCAGCACCAGCTATAACTATAGACTTTGCATCCCCAACTTGACTCTTGAGTTGCTTCCACGCCGCCATCGTTTCTTGATGTGTCCCGACAGGTTTCAGTGGGAGGCCACTGGACAGTCGCGAGCCCGTTGCAATGACCAGCTCATCGTAGTTGATCTCACGACCGACATGCTCGTTGGAGATAACATGTACTGTATTTAAGTCGGCATCAATTTTGTCAGCTTTCCCAAGAACGAACTCGAAGGTCTGAGAAGGGTATTGGTCAAAGCCGGGCTTGATGGGTAAGAAGAGCTGTTGGTCGGGAATGGCATCTGGTATGATGCCTCGAGTAGCAGCGACGTTCCAGAAGAAGTGGCTATTCGGTGATACGAGGATGACTTTGAGGTCTGGGACTTTGGGGACAGTGTATTTGAGGAGCTTGTGGGCAAGTGGTAGACCAGCCCAGCCTGCACCGAGAATGACTACAGTCTTTGCCATGATTGGATCGAGGGTATTGATGCGAGATAGGAAATGGAATCGAATGGTTTGTGGTATTTGGAGTTGCTATTGACATCACTTATACGAATACATCTGGTCGGTCTCGGATCTGGACATTACTGAGTGTTTTGACGTGGCTTAATGGATGATACATGTAAGCTCACCTAAATAATACCATGATGACGGTATTTCCTGTTAGCTCTTCCCGGCCTCTCGCAATCGGGGGTGGATGCGCCGGTGACAGGGATCACGGCCGAACGCCGTGTCCGAGACTCTCTCAATGTCGGAATAAGCTGAACACAGGCATTCACAGGTAATCTCAGCCTTGAATCTAGTTTCATTCTCAATATTCAAAGTCAATTCCATCTTATTTCCTGCTTCACAATCACTCTTCAATTCTATTCCCCTGTCTCGGTCGGAACCTGTAAGCCCCGATGGACCGATCATCTCACAACGACACCCCCGACACAAGCCTCAAGATCTGGAGCTGTGTAATATGTCGCCGTCGCAAAGTCCGTTGCGACAGAAAAGACCCATGTTCCAATTGCATCAAAAGCAACATCGACTGCCATTTCCCCGTGACAGGCCGTATACCGCGCCGCAGCCGTGACCCGAATGTCGACAAGACGCCCGCGCAGAAGCAATCCGAGCTGCTGAGTCGTCTGCGTCGCCTCGAGTCAGTCGTCACGGAGCTTGCGGCGCAGGTTGAGGATGAAAATGGGGCCGCGATAGGCTCAGCTGCTATGGGTCAGATAACAGTGGATGCCTCTACGTCATATCATGGGACCGAGTATGAGGATTTCGGTCGTCTTGTGGTAGACAAGGACGGCGGACTTCACGTTGGAAATCGCTTCTGGTCTGTGTTTTGCGGCGAGGTGAGTGTTCCTCTCTATCTGGCTTGAGAAAACAGTGTCAGTGACTGACCACTCACAGGTAGATAACATCCTGCAAGCAGTTCACGACGTGGCCGACTACTCTGAATCGTCCAGCTCAGTCATGACTGAACCTGCCATTGACGGAAGCCCGTCTGCCCTCAGCCATCTCGGCTTCGTCTTTGGGAGTGCCGAGTTTGCAAAGGCCTTGGACGGTCTTAACCCTATGCCTTCGCAGATGCTCTTCATCTGGCAAGCATACGTCGAGAATGTAGATCCTTTCATCAAGGTCCTGCATGTCCCTACTGTCGAAAAGATTGTAAGGGAACTCAAAGGTAACTTCAGCTCTTGCGGTACCAACGTGGAACCACTTCTGTTTGCCATCTCACTCGCCGCCATCACATCCATGGACGAAGAGACAGTGTCGTTCAACTTCAACACCCCCAGGGCCCAGCTCCTGCAACGGTATCAGTTTGGCACGGAGCAGGCTTTAGCCCGCGCCAATTTCTTATCTACAAAGGATATCACCGTGCTCCAGGCGCTGGTTATATATCTGTCTCTGCTGCCAAATATCGGAGCCCAGGATAAAGTATGGCCATTGACGGGATTGGTACTCAGACTGGCCAAGTCGGCGGGTCTACACCTCGAAGATGATCACAATCAGTACAACCAGCTCGAAAGAGAAATTCGGCGTCGTCTATGGTGGCAAATCTGCTTCATCGACTCCAGCAGTCGCCGCGCTGACGCCCAAGACCTTTCCATCACGCCGGCGAGTTTCAGCACAGGACTTCCCACCAACACAAACGACGTTGATCTCGATGGTTCAACAACACAGCTACCGAGTCCTGATCAGGGGTCAACGGCCGTGACATTATGTCTTATTCGTTGCGAGTTGTGGTATCTGACACAAGCCATACGTGCCGATCAAAGTAATTCCCAGGGAACTCGTCTCAGTCTCTTCAATGCCTTGAAAGAGAAAGTGGAAAAGACTTACTTCCAACATTTACAGTCAAATAAACCCTGGGATTCCTTCATCACGGCCATGGCAAAACTATTCTTTGCCAAAGTCGAACTCGTCATCCGACGACGATCTGGGAACGGAGCTCCAACAGACGAACTGTTAAGGCCATCGATTGAGGTTATCACATCTGTTCATGCCCTCCAGTCGGAGCCTTCTTGGACTAAATGGCGGTGGCAGCTACAGGGTCAAATGCCGTGGCATGCAATGGGTGTCTTTCTCCGCCAAGTATCACGCATCCCCTGGACACGCGAACTGGAGGAAGCCTGGAGGGCCAATACAGCACTTAGAGACTCGGCCACAAAAGATATGAAGACCGGATCACTATGGAAATCTCTGATGGAGTTGAATACGGTCGCCGAGAAGCACCGCGAGAAGGAGCTCAAGCGTCAAGGGGCCAATGCTCAGAATACACGACAGCATGGCGACCGTGTCAATTCCGATGTCCAGCAGATGCTCGACAACGCTGCCAATATGTCTTCAGACATCCCTGTGAATCACCCGCTGATCGACACGTCAACCTTCAACTCATCTCTGCATATATCTCCTCCAGACACCGGCGCCCTTTCGATAGAGCGTCTGTCGACTGGACTAGGTGCTGCATCTGATGATCTTCCTTCCTGGTCTCAAGCAGGGGGTGAAATAGATCTTGACCAGTTCTATTCTTTTGGAAACTCGTCTTCGGATAAGAAGACTGATGAGGTGGATTGGGAGGTTTTGATGGACTTGGATGAGACCTGGAACTGGAACTTTCTTTAGACGAAGATAACGGCAGCCTGATCCCAAAAATTTAAGATTTATCGTATACAGACTAAGATCATAGTCGATTGTTTGGTTTCTGTTTTAATTGCGCATGGTTTTGGAGCGGAGAGTGAGTTTACTTGGCTGGCGGAATTCCGCCCAGTTGTCGATAGAGCAATACCGTGTTCCCAGGGACGCCAGGTATAAAAGATACCATCGTCTCATGTTACACTTCTGAACAAATGTATGGACATAAACCGCTAGTAGACAGTCGTAAACAAATACCCCTATCATTTGTGTATCTCCAGTCGCCACCTTCATTGAGGAGCACCACCGAAAATGGCATTCCGCGCCTTATACACCCAACTCTTCCCGCCAAAGCCACCTCTGACTGAAGCAAATGTCGCTCCACAGCACGGAAAAGTGTTTATTGTCACAGGTGGTAACTCGGGAGTGGGCTTTGAGCTCTGCAAGATCCTATACACAACTGGCGCAACCGTGTACCTGACTTCACGATCAGAGGTAAGACTTGGACAACACCAATCTACGTAGACATACTCACAGGGATTACAGCAACGCGGAAAACAAGCAATCGCCCAGATCACTAGTGTTGATCCTCCTCCCAAGAACCCAGGCGTGCTCAAGTTTCTCCACTTGGATCTCAACGACCTCAACTCTGTCAAGACGGCAGCGTCCACATTCGCATCCCTCGAGACAAAGCTCCACGTTCTATGGAACAACGCAGGCACCGGCGCCTATCGCGTCTCGCCAGGTGCGAGAACCGCCCAGGGACTGGAACCCATGGTGGGCATGCATTGCGTGGCTACACTCCTCTTCACAACCCTCCTCGTGCCCCAGCTTCGTATCGCGGCTGCCGAACCCTCTAGCTCTGCAAGGGTCGTCTGGACTTCGAGCATCGTAACGGACAAGGGGTCCCCCGTCCATGGGATTGACCTCGAAACACTCGATGCGGGAGCGTCAGATCGTGTTCTCAACTACGCCGTATCCAAAGCCGGCAGTTGGATGCTCAGCCGGGAGATGGCCCGGCGACACGGCGCCGAGGGCATCGTCAGTGTTGCGCAGAACCCGGGCAACGTCAGAGGCGGCTCGTACGAGGGCACTCCCGCGGCGACCATGTGGTTCCTCAACCGCTTCTTGCTGCATCCGACAACGTATGGGGCTTATACGGAGCTCTTCGCCGGGCTATCCCCGGACGTCGACAATGGGGCGTATATCATACCATGGGGACGGATGCGGACAGATGACGAATGTCCACGCAGAGACATCGTGCACGCCATGCAACCCGGCGGACTGGACTATGGGAGACTACTGTGGGACTGGTGCGAGCAACGGTGGGCAAATGTCGTATAACGATGTGCGTGGTGTTCTAGAACTCGGCCGAGAGGGCAATACGAGATAATTACAAGCGACCGCTAAGACTACGAATAGCCACAACGAGGTTCGGGCTATACTACGTATATCGGCCAATTTTACGGATAATGGTATGAATACCTTTGACGAAACTGGGTTTCTGTATCCCACTGCGCATGATGAAGTCTTTGGAATGCTGCAGACGCCTCTCCCGGTTCCCTAGAGAACAGAACAATGAATGATGCAAGTATTCGTGGTAACGCTCCGATAATCAATCAAGGCTCTGATAAGCTTGGACCTAAAATGTGATATGTGCACAACACCCTCACTTCCGTTGTGGCTGTACTAGATCTTGACCATCCTCCAATAAGGGTATCAGGATATTTCCAGATGCCGCAAGCGGTGGAGTATCGAGATAAATAAAGACACGAACCATCTGATAGAGGGTCAGAAACTGAAGTTAGTGGTGCATAGCTTCTACAGCCACACGAGTTGCCAGGGGAGCCATGCTACCATCTATGCAGCTAAGCACGCTATGCAACTATACAGAGAGTGGCTCTAGAAAGAACGCATAACTGCTTAATGATATATCGCATGTAGACGTTTCCATAGCGCGATCGAAGGAAGGATTGCACGTACCCCCCGTGCCAAGTGCAGATGCAGATTAAGTGCTCAGTCTGACAGGGGCAACCTATCCTGTTGTACTGTGCAAGTTAGAACAAGTTTCACGACAACGGCTGCCAATTTGACCCCCTGCTAGTTGACTATTCGCAATCACACCGAGATTTGATTCGAGCCTTTGCCTCGTGGTTAATTGCCTCTGTCGCAGCCACAACAACTAAAGCGCGGATGATAAGGCTGTAGGATTGGAATCCATAGCCTGTAATAAGGCAGACTCAAGACTGGACGAAACGAAGCGGCTTTTATCCACAAGTCGACGCAATCAATAGGGGTGACCCATGACGGGTAAATTGGAGCCGACCGTTTTTTTAATTAGCGACAATCTAGCCTACCTTGATCTTTCTGGTCTCAATTGACAGTGGCCAGAGTGGACAGTTTCACGGTAAGAGATTCCGTGGAATCGCCAGTAAAGAAGCCTCATGTCATTCCCCTCCCCGCGACAGGCTGAGACGACGATCTTGGCGATTCGAAACATGGCAGAAATTAATGAATAATGCTCCGACCCCAAAGCAGCCTTGTTCTTTAATTATTCCTTGTCGGATAAGCATAATAGCATGCGATGCGACCTTATGCTGATCTGTCTCCTGAAAATCCACGCGCAAAGTGGAAAAGTTGTTGCTGGACACACCCTAGATCTGCAGGTTTTGAGGCTGTACATAGTAAGGTAAGCACACGAAGGAGCGTTTCCACAACTGCTGATGGGCTGAGCATAGTGGTTTTCTCTATCTTTTGTATCCGCCTCTGCCCCTTAACTTATTAATTGAATGACTTGATCGTTGAGCTGGTACGATAATTATAGTAATTATGACTTGAACGTGGAAAACGCGGTGGCGAGATGTTGATCTTGATGTATTCTCGAACATCTAACTGATCCATAGCAGAACATCTACAATGATTCTATAAACTTAGTGAGATGATTAATAAATACCATGCAAAAACTCGGCAACCACTGTCATTATGATCAGCTATAACTATACTTCTTGAACATTTGTATAACTACCTAACTAAAGTGATCTCAGTTAGTCTTACGTCTGAAGTGAGGTAATACAAGACTAGAAGCCTTGGTCGCTGAGGTATAGTATTATCCACCACTACGACGTAGTAAGTTGAATTGAGTTTACTAGAAGAAACATCTCCCATACAATAGTCATGCTAATGAAGTTTCTGGGGAGTTTATCTACACAAGCAGTCAAGATCTATCTGAACAATAGAGGATTACCTAGGAGACAAAGACCGGATTTGTCCTCCTGGCCCTAGTGCCCGGGAAGGTCTCTAATCTTGGGGGAGGCTCCAGTGTGGCTTTGTCCGCAAGAGCCGGGGCCACTGTTCCATCTGATGTGAGCTCTGTCTCAAGCCTCTAACACGACATGCGTCACTCTGAGTCGCAGTGGGGAACTGAGTCCAAGAATAGGTTCATTGAGGCGATTCAAGAAGCGAAACAGGAATATAACAGTACTATGTATTGTGTGTTTCTGGTTAATCACATTTGTACTACGGAGTGACTGGCCTTTCTCTGGTATGAAGAAGGAAAAAAAAAAAAACTGGTCTTGAGCTTGGTACTGTCGAGTATTAGCCTACAGGAGAAGTCCAAACTTTACTGCAGGCTACTACCAAGCTTCTTCAACTGCGGCAGCCTGCAGCCCCTGACGGGTCGCGACGGAAACCCCGTAAGCCTACAGTACGCCCGCGCCCCCCCTAATCCTGCCTACAGCACCACAGCACCTCGACAATTACAGCCGCAGCCTCGAGACGTGCAGATGATACGCGCCTTTTGATCTCTATTGCCGCTGCAGTGACTTAAATGGAAGACTGAGACAATTGAAGCCACATGCGCTTAGAAAGGGGGGGGGACTCGCAGCAGTCGCTGAAGAATTAGAGATAACGGCAAGAACGGGAACAGGCAAACAGGATTGGATTGGATTGGGTTGGATTAGATGAGGCGTAAATTTCATGTGCAATCATTTCCTTTCTTACCTCTTTACGAGACAGAAAAGAGAGTTTTTGGATCCAACAACACACACCTTATCCAATAGCACCCAGGCCCCACTTGCGCGTCACGCTAAGCCCCCTATCTCTTTCCATTAGGTATCTCTAGTACTTTCTCCCCTCTTGTCCAACCTTGAACCTTTTTTTACCCCATCCCTCCCCCTCGTAGCAAGCAGAGAAAATATCTTGGCTTTTGTCTAGGACTATTTCTAATTCTTTCTTCATTTCCCGCAGGTCGAAGGGTTGTGATGCTCTGAGATATTTCTCTCTTTTTTTCAACAACCATCCATCCAATTTGTTGCATATACACCAAAAAACGTCGCAAGGCAATAAAACAAAAGAACTCACATAATGGCGGTCGCTCTTCCTCGGCGATTTTATTCGCTGCTCTGGGTCGCAATCCTCCTTGCCGTCGTTGTCTTCTTCATCTTCCTTCGCGAAGACACATGGTCATCTATTCCTCGACCTCCCAATGGCTGGAAGATTCCTTTCACTACCGACGATGGCATGCTATCCTCGTGGATGGGCAGCAGCAAGAAGAAGGGTAAGGGCGCCGACGAGCCTCTGCGCATCGTCCTCACAGAGTCCTCTGGCACCCACGATGAGGTCGCCGCTGCTCTGATGCACGCCTTCGGAAACCAGGAGGGCTCGCAACTCGACATCTACTTCGCCAACCAGCGCTTCAACATGCAGGACATCATGGCCAACTTCACCCTCGCCGCCAACGTCACCATCAACAAGTGGGACAAGTTCGCCAGCGCCATGAAGGAGAACCCCCCTCACATCCTCGTTTCCACGACATGCGAGTTTGATCTCGACCGTGGCGCCGATCCTATCGTCAACCTCCTCAAGACCGCAAACACCCACTTGTTCTGCACCATTCACCACGCCGACCGATGGGCCAACGGTAAATATGTCCAGGCTGTCCGAAGCTTTGTTGAGCACGAGCGCGTCGACTTTGTTGGTCTGAGCCAGCACACAATTGACTACTTCCTCAACGACACCATCCCCAAGTGGCACACGGCCTCCAACCTCACCACCCGAGTTATCCCCCCGGTCTTCCCCGTCCAGATCGTCGACCCTGATCTCCAGCCTGGTATTTCTCTGTCTCTGCAGGGTGATTACTCTTCTGGTCGACGTGACTACAACGGTATCTTCAACCACCTTGGTAGCGTCGTTCGAAAGGCCGGCGAAGAGGCCGAGGGCCACAAGTCTCAGAACGTCAGCCTCCACGTTATCGGACACGGTACTCCTCCTGAGGTTCCTGACCATGTCAAGGACCACGTCTACTTCGACCAGGGTCTCTCATACCCTGACTTCTACACCCTGCTGTCAAAGTCCTTTTCCATTCTTCCCGCTTTTGCTTCCGAGACCTACTTTGACCGCAAGGCTTCTTCTACCATCCCTGCCTCTTTGATCGCCGGTGCTCCCATCGTGGCGACAGAAGAGCTTCTTAAGGCTTACTCTTACCTGCCCAGGGAAGCTGCCTGGGTCGCTAGACCAGGTGAGGGCGAGATGGACGTTATCGAGCGAGTTATCGATGACCGAGAAGGCTTCCTCAAGCGAAGACAAGCTGTGAGGGATCTGGCCGCTTCTCTGCTAGAGAAGAACCAAGCCAACACCAAGGCCTGGATCGAGGAGGCCATTGAAAAGTATAACGCCAACTAAACTTATTAGATATGAATTACTGTGGATCTTGTTAGTTTTTTATTTATTGTATACATACGGGGCACCATTTCACATGATCGGGAATCAGGATGAGCGGCTCTTACGTTTCAAGAGTACTTTGCACGCATGAACAAACATTCTTAATATACGGTTTCTTAGTACATTGAAATACAATCACGAAATATCACTTACATGAACTTGTTCCCGCATTCCAGTCGTGCCCGTTCCATTAACTGATGTCTTGATCTTGTTGACTCGCAGCGGGTGGCTGGCGGGAGTTTCGGGGCCATCATCATTGCCGCATTTTTCACTCTCCCTTGCATGAGACACTCGAATCCGGCACGTAGGAACATGGAAAACAAGATATCCTTAGTGAATCATGATTCCAGAACATCTTGGGAAAACGCCACCAACAAAAACCCCAAAAACTTGGCAAGAAAGAGATCTAAGCTTAAAAAAGATGGATGCATGATCTAGCCATACCGATACTACTGGTCCCTCGACATTTTTGTATTGTGCACATTTGTTCACTCAAGATCCGTTGTTTCAAAGGTCTATGTGTATTTTAAATCGCAGATCTCTCCCTCGTTGCGCACTGCGGAGGGAGAGGCGCTAAACTGGATACCCCAGATTGCATAGTAAATCATCTCTATGTCTAAGGTATATAGAAAAATAGGTATGCCAAAAACCTTGTCATCCAAACACCTGTCATGATAAAGCCGCCATACCCAAGAATAAGTATAAAAAAAAAGGAAATGAGGTATATAGTAGTGTTATGTTATACGTAGTAGGGTCAAGATCTTCTATGACTTGACGTCCTTTGCTTCCTTGCTGTCGACCATCTCGGCGCGACCCTCCTCTTCCCGGGGGAGAAGCTGGTAGCTAGAGGTCTTCTTGGCCTGCTGGTAGCGGTCTCGGGCCCAGCCGTATAGAGCACTTCCGAAAAGGATGAGGGCCATGCTGCCAGCGCGGTCGGCAGTCAAAACCTCGCCGAGGAGTACAACCGCAAGGGAACTCTGGGCAACACCTCGGGCGGCGGTGACGATCATGTGTGTGGTTGGGCTGGTGACCTCGATCTGCATGAAGGTGGCGATGGTAAGGAGGAAGGCTGAGACACCAGTCAAGCAGGCGGAGCTGAGGAACTGGCGGGCGACGTCCATGGACTCGACGGTGAAGAGGCTGCTCATGGTGTTCATCTCACCCGAGAGAGGGAAGAGAGGGATGTAGAAGAGGAGAGCCATGCAGTTGGACATCCAGACCATCTGCCACATACCCTCCTGGCTCTTACCGAGGAAGCGCTTGACGACAACGGACTCGACGGCGGTGGTGAAACTGGATCCGACACCGAGAAGGACACCCTTGCCTGAGGTAAGCATCTGGCTGTAGTCGGCCATCATACCAGTTCCAAAACCAGCCATGACCATGGCGCAACCGACGAGAGAGATGGGAGGGTAGTAAGGACGAGGCCGGAGAACCAACAGCGACAGGAAGAGGGTGAAAGGCAACAGAAGACCACGGGCGATTTGGTAAACAGAGGCATTGACTGAGGCGAGGCAGTAGGTCTTTGCCAGGATACCAATGAGACGCGCGACCGTGAGGGGTAGAAGAGCAATCCAAGCCTGTTGAGATTCCAGTCAGTAAAATATGTTTCTAAGTCTTGCAGTGTTCACATACATTAAGTGGTCGGTACAGCTTGATCCATCCTGTGGCTACTCCAATGACTGTGAGCAGCAAGACTTGTATCGTAGTCTGGAGAGCGAGCAGTGTAACGGGAGCCTCCACGCCATTCAGGGCCGACTTGGACAGGATAGTGCTCCAGATAGCACATGATGAATGGAAGAGCACCACCAGGGCGACTCTCATTCGTGATGGCGGAGGCTTGTTCTCGACATTAGGTTGCTCGGCGGCTGCCATTGTGACGGGATATTATGGTATGCGTCGATCAAATATGTTGAGCGATAGAATGGTATTGAGTACCTTGGACAAAGATGGAGAATAGGAAATGATGAAGTATAAAAGAGGAGAGTAAGAGTAAGATAAGAGTAAGAGTATAGTAAGAACAAGAAGAACAACGATTCAAAAGTGGGCAGTTAAACGAATGTCTGAAGCTGTTCCGGTCAAGAAAGCTTCCAAGGGTCCTGTCCTTTTTACTAAACTCAAGACAACAAAAACATGGATGGAAAAAGACTCTCTGGGAGGGGAGAGGCTGGCTATGGCAAGTGGGCGGGCTGTCCGGAGGTTTTGTTGATCGATCCCGTATGTCTATTTCGGCACTAAGGCCCAAACGCAGAAGGCATCTGCAGGCACAGGGCGTGCGTTAGAAGGGGAAAAGGGGGGGCCTGGTGAATGGCCGTGGAACGAACGCGTTATCCCAGGCCAGGAAAACCGAAAATCTGGCGCCACATCTTAGCCTTGGCCTAGCAGCTTTGGCCTTGTCTCTTTGAGATATCAACCCTGACTATGGGACGGGATATAATCTTGGCTCATCCTATGAGAGTGCTCGAGCAGCATATCTTCCCCGTCGATACTCTCCATATTTGCCCCCCTCCATTTTCAGGGCCCCCCAGCTGACGGTTCCTCGAGAGGCGCAACCGAAGTACCGCCATCGAGGGGTTCCTGGGTACTGAGTCCTGGAGGAACGAATCGATGGAGTTGGGGGCCAGGAGGGAAAGATTTGGCTATCGGGACGTGGGGGGGTTGCATACGAGTTGTGATATTTCCAGTCACAATGGCGGCTGTGACAAGGCGGAGTGGTGGAATCTCCCTGGTATAGCGCTTATGCATGCGTCGGAGGGGAGTCGGGCTATGAACCAACGCAAGAAAATAAAGTTGGTTATGCACCTAACGAGGTTTTGACTCTGCAAGTGACGTAGATACAAGACAACTTGTGGAGCTATGTTCCATTATACAATCCCCACGATGGGAAATAAAGAGCGTTGATCAGATTACCCGACTTCTATTGGCCTGCATGCTTCCTCGCAATGACACCTGCCTCTTGCCAGTCAGTCCCCTGGTCTCCGGTCTTCTTGGGGGACCACCCCTAATGCGGCAAAAACTCAAACATAAGCCAAAAATTAAGTCTATCTGCTGACGACTAGAGTCAGGATTGGCCTTAATCTTTTTGTTTTATTACCGCCGGAACCACGCCTGTGCTGTACTATAGTATGCGATTCAAAAGATTCTCGGTCGTTTTTGTCTTGGTCAAAAGAACGAGTAATGTAATGCAAGGCTTTAGTGAAACGGAGATAGGGAGCCACTTTACAGGTGAAGAAGGTCAAAGGTGAACCGAGAGACGGGCCAAGGTTGGATATCAACATCCAGGTTTTCTCCCTCCCAGTCTGTGCATCTAACCCATAACCACTTGCCTCTCTCATCTTCTCTCATCTTCTCTTGTCAGCTCTACACTGATTAGTGCCATGGGCCATGCCGTCATGTAGTATTTTCAATCTCATGAGATTCCTTCAGGAATATTCTCCACGAGATAATATCTCAAAGTCGCCTCAGTGGTCATGGATCGAGGCAGGATCGTCCATGGAGTGTTTCAGCTTTGATAGATACATCTCCCGTCTGCTCGAGCGCCCGAGCCTCCGAGCACCCACTCAAGGCACTCTCTCGCCATAATGAAACAGGGTTGCACTACCTGCTCATCGCCCTGGTCCGCCCGTGCCTTTTGCGTGGCATTGTGATTGCAGCCCCGAAAAAAAGGCACTCTATACAGGATCAAGTGGATAAGGTAAATCGCGCCGCGTAAGTTTTTTTGATGACGATGGGCAAAGCGTCTCCGCCAGTGCTTATTATGTGAAACCTGAGTAAGGTATTAGAATCTCAGCAGAAGGCTTGGCAATATTTGTCTCAAGTCTCAGTCACGTTTGTGAATATTGGGTCCCCAGGCCCGAGTTCCCAGAAAGTGGCCACATTGACAACGTGAGACCCGAACAAGGTGACGCATGTTTTGTTGTTATTTTTATATTGTACAGTCCGCGTGGCTTCTTCCATCGCTAACAGAGATGCTATGCTACTTCTTGTTCCGTCATCTCCTCATTGGCGTCAAGCAAATAGGTGAAAAAGACAGGGAAAATTCATCAATCGGTGAAGAAATTAAAGACAAACAGGCATGACATGGTATCCCCTGTTCCTTTCCCCATAAGCCCCAGACGTTAGATGAGCTATACCATGTACTGTAGATGCAATAACCTCGTCATGACAAGATGAGCAACGTGTGCCTCACCAGAATATTCTATTCCCCAGCCGGCTCGGGATAACCATTCGACTTCAAGCAGAAAACACCATTGGTAATAATAACAGACGACAATGCTTATAGTATATATGAAAATGACATCAATTCTGGTTCAGTAACCAGTTTATCATGACGATGTAGGAGCGGCAGCCTCGCCGTCCGTGGGAGCCTCCGCATTGGGAGTAGATTTTGGCTCAGGGGCATCAATAGCCCTGAGTCCGTCCTTGACCTCTTGCTCAAAGTACATGCGAGCTACATCAAAAGCCGAGTCAATGCTCTTGGTGATTTTTGTGCAACCGCAGTCGCGTGTCCAAGTGTTGTGGAAGTTGAGGTTCTTACCCAACTTACTGTCCATCAGCACATGAGGCACACCGATGACTGTGGAGAGGATATGGCCGTGGAGTCGGTCAGTGATAACGAAGTGAGCCGATCCCAGTAGATCGAAGCCGGCCATCGACTTGGCCCAAGCACGCTGGTTCTTACCCTCTTCGCGCTGACCGTCGTTGTCGATGGATGGCGTCTCGGTGAACTTCCAGTCCACCTTGTTGTATGTTACGTTGCCGATGCTGCCGCCCAAGTCGACCTTGCCCTCGCCGAATTCGATGTCGGCGGAGTCACCATCTGAGATCTCGGCGTCCTTTCGGGCAAGGATCAGAATATCGTGGCTGGAAACAGAGTTAGCATGAACATGGTGTTATTGGCTTGGGAGTGACAAACGTCTTCTTAGTGTTGTGTCGGAAGTCAGATCGGTTACCCCACATGAAGGCAATGTCAGGAACAAGATCGGACTGGATGCCCTGGGTATCGCCAAAGTTGTCCATGAGCCAGTCATAGCTAGGCTTGTCACGGGCAGCCAACTGCAAGTCGTGGTGCTTCATGAACGACTTGCGAGTCTTGTTGATCCTCTCAGCATTGTGCATGTAGATACTCTGTGGAAAAGCTCGGATGGAGACGTTCTGGAAGTTCTCAATCATGTTCATTCGCGAAGGTTGGTCCTCCCAGTAGTAATCGTTAAAGTTACCGCCACCAGCCATGATGATACCGGAATGGGGACGGTGCTCTTCGAGCTTCCTGCGGAACTTTTCAATGTCGCAGTTCTTGTACATGAAGCTGCGTGTTACCATTAGTATCGACGAATGCTGTCCGACGTGTGACAAGATTAGATCTTACCGGCAGGCTTCCATGGTCTCAATTCCAAGCATGCTCAGCAGGATCTGCTGGGCGGACCAAATAGCTGCATCACCCTTGTTCTCGGTCTCGAGGTAACCCCAGATGTTGGCATAGCGAATTCCTGCGAACCTCTTCTGGTAGGCGTGGATGAGGCGTTGCTGGAGGTCGTTGACAATGTTCTCGCAGCCCGGTGTGGGGGCTCTCGTCAAGTCGTAAGAGATATCAGTGTTGGGGTCCTTCTCCAGCTCAAGATCCTCCTCCCCGGCTCCAACAGCACCAGCAGCGTCAGTAGGCTTTGCCGGTTCGTCGATGGTGGTGTTGTCGCCCTTGGAGGGCCAATGCCAGTCTGCGCTTGGTAGGTGATCCTTAAAGCTGTCGGGCGCCTGGTAGGAGAGCAATATGGCAAAGACGAAGAGCACGGCAACCACGGCTAGCGCGATGCGTGTGAAGCGGTTCATTACTGGCAACATGATGAACGCATAGAAATTGAAATGGGGGATCTAGGTTAAGGTTATAAGAAAGGAGTGGAACACCTGGATATCTCTATCACAGGCTGTGCAGGTAAAAGCAAGAAACAAGACAGACAAACAAGACAAGAAGATGAGATGAGATGCAACGGAAGAGAAGAAGGGTTCAAAAAAGCATCTCGAAACGTCTTTTGTTCTTGGATAAAAAGAAGTGACTTGGACCCCCCATTTCATCCTTGTCATTAGCTTAATCCCGTCCCCATCCACCCATTTCCTTCTCCTGGTCCTGGGCTTAGTGTCCAGGTGTCTTAGGTCCTCCACTCGGGCGATTCGATGGATGCGTTCAAAATGCGCCACGCGCCCCCAAGCATGTCTTGGCATTCAAGGTACAATAACGTAGCTTATTGTTGTAGCCCCTTTACGACTTGTAACATACAAACCCAATGCCATGCAGTATGTAAGTAATCAAGCATCCTCTATCTTCCTATCTTCA
This sequence comes from Fusarium heterosporum, assembly GCA_013396295.1. NCBI lineage: Eukaryota > Fungi > Ascomycota > Sordariomycetes > Hypocreales > Nectriaceae > Fusarium > Fusarium heterosporum. The sequence continues at coordinate 55,265 of JAAGWQ010000030.1, read as the reverse complement.
AACGGCCAAAGATCCTATTTCGAAATGTGGACCCCATCTACCATCAATATGTTACCAACCTCATAAGCATCTACCCCCTATAAGTATCTACCGATGGGTCTATTCATTTAAACATCAAATGCGCTTACTAGACTCTTACGCGGCGCAAAAAAGAAGTGGGAGGGAAAGAACCGGGATGACTTTTTAGTCGAATCGCGTTGGACTCGAGCGAAGCCCCCTTTTCCCATGTTCCATTGACCGTTCGTAGTGTGCAGTCGCAGCGTCACACCCTTTTTTTCTCTACTCTCATCCCTATCCACTTGACTTGGCATCTCCACGCTGGCCTTTGGTGATTGATTGATCAAAACCGGATCGATTTTTAATCTGGAGACTGTCGCATCAGCTTTCATTTCGTTCGTTGCCCTGTTCTTGTCCCGCGTATCGCTTCGTTCCGTTGCTTTCCAACTTCGTCACCTTTCTGCTACCGATTGACCTAAACTGAACGACACTCGGCCGTTCGTCCACTCTTTAACCAGCCCTTATCGTTTACGACCGACCGACACTATCGCAGCCATGGCTGATCAGAACAAGAAGAACGACGACTTCGTGGCCAAGATGCCTGAGGTCGCCAACGAGAACAACATTGGTGATGGTGAGAAGGAGAACGACTCCCTTGTTGGTCGTGGTCCTGGCACCGATGCCCTCCCCCCGCAGGCTTCGGGATTCACCTCCAAGATTGAGAACAGCGCGCCGTTCTCTATCCTCTCCTACTGTCTCTCCTCTATCTCCATGACTGTCGTCAACAAGTATGTCGTTTCTGGCAGCTCATGGAACCTCACCTTCTTCTACCTTGCGTGCCAGGTATGTTTTCGTTGTTCCCCGCGTTTGAGGAATGATAGCTAATTTGGCGCTTCAACTCTAGTCTGTTGTCTGCATTGGTGCCATCACAGCATGCAAGCAGTTCGGCCTTATCAAGTCTCTCGCTCCCCTCGAGATGGACCGCATCAAGAAGTGTACGTTGTAATTCCTGTCCTCACACAATAGAGGGTGGCTAACATTATCAAACAGGGTACCCTATTTCCCTCGTCCTTGTTGGCATGATCTACACAAGCACCAAAGCTCTACAGTTCCTCTCCGTGCCTGTCTACACCATTTTCAAGAACTTGACCATCATCGCCATCGCATACGGCGAGGTTCTTTGGTTCGGCGGTTCCGTCACACCCACTGCTCTCGCTTCTTTCAGTCTTATGGTTCTGAGCTCTGTGGTCGCTGCCTGGGCTGATATCAAGAGCGCTATTTCTGGTGACTACAGCGCCACCACTGGCGATGCTGATGCGCTTGCTACATTGAACGCCGGTTACTTCTGGATGGCCATGAACGTTTTCTGCTCTGCCTCTTATGTTCTGGGTATGCGCAAGGTTATCCACAAGATGAACTTCAAGGATTGGGACAGTACGTATACATCCTCCAGACACAAGCTCAGCTTTGCGCTGTGGCATCAATTCATGTGCAACAATCGCTAACTGTTCAACAGCCATGTACTACAACAACCTTCTTACCATCCCCGTCCTTGTCTTCTTCTCACTCGTTACTGAGGACTGGTCCAGCGTCAACTTTGCCAAGAACTTCCCCGAGGATTCCCGAAACCGTATCTTCGTTGGCATCATCTACTCGGGTTTGGCTGCCATCTTCATTTCTTACTGCTCCGCCTGGTGCATCCGAGTCACCTCTTCCACTACTTACTCCATGGTTGGCGCTCTCAACAAGCTGCCCATCGCTGTTTCTGGTCTCATCTTCTTCGCTGCCCCCGTTACCGTTGGAAGTGTTTCTGCTATCTTCATCGGTTTCGTCTCGGGTATTGTGTATGCTTGGGCCAAGGTCAAGGAGAACGAAGCCAAGAAGAACGCTCTGCCTACCGCTGAGAGTCGAGAGCCTTCAAAGTAAATTTGATATTGCACAGCAATAGCAATAGCTTAAAGGCGCCGTGACAGCTTTCGCTAAGGGCTTTTTAGCTGTCATTTGTGCCAAGCTTTCTCTCCTGTCTTGTTAGACTTGGAAACGACAATTACGTACCTTACCATGGTACTTGAAACGACATACTAATGTAGACAATTTTTTGTATAACGTCTGAAGCAACAGCTCGTTATTTCGATGGGGTTAAGGGTGTCATTTAAAAGCGTTTATAGACATGATTAAATACAAACTTCTCTTGATTGCGAAGATCGCTTCTAGTCTCACGATGTGCAATCCGTAAAGACTTTCGTGGGAAATTGCCGAATGAACAAGGCTCAAGCCTCTTCTTATTACGTCTGTCACCACAATAAACACAATCTCAGCCCTGCCATTGGCAAGGGGGTTTGGCCAACGTTTGACGGCGTGTCCTTGGCTTGATCGCACACGGCATGTCATGTTGCACAGCACAAAGCAAAGATTGGGTGCATAAGCCCAACGTTACACCTCGGGCATAAAGATGAAGGCACACCAACGCCTCACGCTTTCTGTTGAAATCCAATCTTGGTCAATCAGACCAACTCAAAGACCACTATTCACCAGTGATCATCTATTCCCAGAACTGCCACTGCCCCCAAGATCATCATTCAAACCCTGTCCCTCATCTTCCAGAAACACCGCCTCCTTTCTCGTGAAGCCCACTCCCGCTGCTAGCCCCGTTTTAAGAATATGAGCAGGTCAAATAAGCCGCCCTTGCGGAGGCTGATGCTTATGTGGCGCAAAAAAAAAACATCAGTGACAAACAGAAAAAGGAAAAGGACCGGTCTAGAGCGGCAGATTGACGAGATTCTACGGTACTCGGGTGTTTTGCAAGGGTGTATATGCTTACTACCGACACGTTGGTTGGGAATTCGATAGCCTCGGGGGCACAGGCTGTTGGTTCGTTATTCGTTGTTTAGCGGCCGGATCGCTTACGGGACGAGTCGATAGTTTCGTAAGGCTTAGGGTAAAGATGTAGGTTTGCTTCCAATGATTTCATTGGTATTAGCCGTTGTTGCAGTTGAATCGTCAACTCCCTTGGATTTTCCCGGCCTAGGAGTCTTGGGATTACACTAAAGCATCCCGTGCTCACATGTTTATCAGACGTGGACTGCGGATTATCAAGACTTAAGAACCTTGAGGTTCATTTCAGCCCTAACTTCATCTTGAGGAAAAGCGAGCGCTGAGTAAATCCACAAACTCATCAACAACAAAGCAAAGTCCAAGTCAAAACATAGTCATTCATCTATCAAATCCAATAACGTAGATTTCATTATGCGCCGTGCCATGCCGTTCAATCAATAACAGGTGCCCTTTGGAACCTGTCTGTAAACTTTTTCCATCCCAGTGGTTTCTCCCGCGACAAAAACTCCCACGTGCAGACACATCAAACACTGATGGTTCTGAAAACGCTAAACTCCTCTCCAGTGGCGACCAAGCTGCCCGTGATCTGCGGGTGCCAGTGCACCTCCTTAGCATCCTTGAGGTAGTGAACAAACAGCAGCTGGGGCGGCACGTCCTTGACGCCCGCCGTGTCCTTGCTCTCCTCGTCGTCCAGCTCGACAGCCAAGTCCCACAGCGTGACAGTGTTGTCGCCGGCGGCCACAGCAACAATGGAGTCGTCGGTGGGGTGCCACTCGACGCTGGTGATCTGCTCCTTGTGGAAGTTGAAGCTGGCGATGGGCTGGGGCTTGTCGGAGCTGGCCTTCCACTGTCGGAGATCCCATACGGCCCAAGTACCATTGTCGTCACCTGAGGCGAGCAGGTGAGAGGTTTGGCGCGACCAAGACATGACGTTGACATCGACATCTGAGACCTGCATAGTGATGGCGGCCTTGCGGGACTTGGATCGCACGTCCCAGATGCGAACTGTACCGTCGCTTGAAGCAGAAGCAAAGACAGACTGCTCAGATGGAGACCACTGCAGCTCCTCGACACTGCTCAGGTGGCCCTGGAAAGGTCGGTTATCGGTAACCCAGCCGCCTCCGTCGGTGCGCGTTGTGACATAGATGAGACCATCGTTATCACCAGTAAGAAGCTTGCCACCAGGAACGGTGGGAGACCAGTCAAGGGCGTAACCCTCGGTCTTGTGTGCGCGGATAGTAGAAATCGGCTTGTTCTGCTGGGCAGAGATGGTGGTGCCGGGGTTGTCGAACGAGGCGATGTGAGGAGTGATGTCGTGGATGAAGACGTCGCTCGACTCGGTCATGGTCGCAGTCAGGGTAGTTCCTGGTCGTCCAGCCTCTTGGCTAGGGATCTGGTGGGCGCGGATGCGGTTGGTGGTAGAGTTGAGAGGAATGGTCTTGCTCTCAAGGATAGGGTCAGAATCCTCGTCGTCGTCGTCTTCCGAGTCAGAGCCCTCGTCGCCGCGGTCCATCTTGCTCAGACCGCTGAACTTCATGACCATGAGCTGGTTGTCTGAGGCCTTTCCGGTCTCGGCCTGGGTGCCGGAGACGGTGTACATGGTGGCAGGATAGGCCTTGCGGTTGTCGCCGAGGTTATCACGGACAATGTCGAAGGAAAGGCATGGCCAGGGGGTGCTGAGGTTGTGCAGCATCTCGTAGGTGGTCAAATCGGGAGCAAGGGTCTGGCCAGGCTCGAGCTTGCTTCTTCCGACGATGAAGGTTCCTTGGTCGACTTCCATGGCGTTGGCGTCTATGGACAATTTGTTAACGGCTGTATACCGGATACTGTGTGTATGACTTACCCTTCTCCTCAGCTTCGCGCTCAGCGTCAGGTCGTCCATCAACACCAGCCTCGAGAATCTCATCCTCGCTCTCGAACTCGTCCTCGAACTCATCCTCAAACTCGCCCATCTCCTTGTTGTTGTCGTCAATGTCCATCTTCTCAGGACGGTCGCCGCCCTTGAGCGCATCGCCATGGTCGGCGTCAGCTGTTCGCTTGGACATGGTTTCTGCTGTTGATTGTGGTTAGTGGTAGATCTACGAGCTTGAAACCACAAAAAGGTTGAATTTTTTGTTTATCGCCCGTCTTTTTTGGTGCCCCTCCATCGTCTGCAGGAAAAAAAAGAACTGGACCCCGCCATGACGCGGGGCTTGACAGGCCGAAGCTTTACCGGCGCAGAATTAAGCATCATGAATCGGCTGTAAGAGAATCAATCTTACAGCTTGTTAAGAATCGCAAAAGATATCATTAATAATTGAGTTTCATTCATTCACTTTTAACTACGACCTTGCATCGTGATTTCTTTGGTTTACTATCTGGGTGAACCCGACCATGATTCCATGATGCCATCTCAATACCCTGGACTGCTGATAAATTCATGCCTCGCCCCATATTGTCCGGTCGTATTCGCAGATCTGATTGATTCCAAATGATGTCCCAGACGCATTAAGTACGCGCGTGTACCATGCCCGGCCAAGCTTCGTCCATTGGGTAACTCAAATCCGATCGTGGACGTAATTCGTCCGGATTTTGTCAGCATTTAATACCCAATGCCAGATCTGCCATGCCATGACATGCATTCCCTCGCTACAGTTACCGGCACTCGGAGGCGGAAATTTCACGATTGTGTCATACAGCCTGGCTTATACATCACCACCGACTCCCGCCTGTGTAATCATTCCATCGTGAAACTGGAGCTTCCACGAGTTCCAGAAGCTGTAACTATTACCTACCTTACCCTTTTATAAACGTATCCACTCTTTCACAGTAGATCCATATCCAACTTTCTATTTCCTTCTTGTACCCCTCCATCAAAGACTTATATAAACTAAACAGCCCCCCACCAAAACCCCTCAACTCTTCATCACCAAACACAACCTCACCCAAAAAAAAAAAACATCCCCAAAATCTCTACAATGGCTGCCCCTTCCGCTGTTATCGAAATCACGACTAAGGCTCAGTTCGACGAGCTCGTCAAGACCACACCCTACGTCGCTCTCCAGGCCCACGCTGCTTGGTGCGGTCCTTGCAAGGCCATCTCCCCCATCTACAACAAGCAGGCCCTCGAGCACAAGTCGGAACAGTTCGCCTTCGCCAAGTTCGACACCGATGATGTTCCTGACCTTGCCCACGAGCTCGGTATCCGATCTATCCCCGCCTTCTTCTTCTTCGAGAAGGGCGACAAGGCCAGCGACCTTCTCGGCGCCGTTCCCCCTAAGCTCACTGCTGCTATCAAGGGTTACGCTGATAAGGCAAAGGGTGGTAATGCTGAGGAGAGCACCCTCAAGACCGATGAGAACTTTTAAACCGAGATTCTTATCAAGGAAAAAACACAACAAAGAGAACGGCGTCAAGAGCGCAAGTATACCCCCCCTAGATCAGGCGTACGACATGGGCACCAAAACAACCACAATTGCACAACCCATCATGAGCTAGAATCAGAGTCTCATGACTACGCACAAGCGTAGGGTTTCGAGCAGAATGGATTGGACTATTTAGTTGAAGATAGATTTCATCACTTCATTGTATTCGACCCAGTGGTGAAATTCCTCTGTGACTTTTGTTGCTGTGTCAAAAAGGTATCTTCATAAGGTATATATATGTAGTAGTCAAGTAGATATGTTCGTTGTGGCTTAACAGCCTTGTGATTTGAGAACTCATGTCTCACCATACTCCAAACCTCATACTTTCATCAGCCTTCACTTCTAGAATCCTTTCTTCAAACCCCCTTTTCAACTTCTTAAAAGTGCGAGTACCCTGCCAAACGCCTTTCCAAGTGGTATACAACCCTATTTCAAGAGGCCAACAAATAAATAAACACCAACTCCCAACAAATGCTGCTAAAAGAGGTCGATCCCGCGGCTTATCTTAGTATGATGTTCAAACAGCTGACGACGTCGACTCATCGCTAATGCGTCCGACCCCAGAGTCAACCCGTTTCTTAGTAGGTGTATGCTCTTCTTGGGTTTCGACTTCCTCCTCAAAATCCTGCTTGTAGTCGCTTTGCGTTGATAGCCTTGATGTCATCCTGGGCCCCGCAGATCTGCGGCGGTTGGCCACATCTTCAGAGGCCATCTTCATGTCGCTGATCCCCAAGCTCATTCTTGGGGACGACCGGTCCCTGGTGCTCAAAAATTCACTCCCAGAACGAACATGTTTGGAATTCGGGGATCCGTCAGGGCTTGTGGGCGTGTTCAACAATGCAGAATTTCGAAAGCTCTGGCGTGAGCTTCTCCACCTGCTCAAATTCCAAAAACTGCCTTCCTTATCGTTCAGACCTTCCGAATCGGATGCGCTGATCAAGCTGAAGCTTGGTGTTGGTGGGCCAGCTGTGCCGTTTATATCCCGGTCATTCGAAGCTCTTCTAATCGTGGTACGGTGTGATATCCCACTACCCGTTGGACTTGCAGGTGTTGGACGGCTGATTGGGCTCGAGATGTAAGGCGGTTTTCGATATTCTGACGCCAGGTTTGTGGCTGAATTGACGTTTGAGTTAGCTCGCGAACGGCTCGGTTTGGTGGGCGACATAGACCGCTCGCTTCGTGCTGGTGTGTTGTTTGGGCTGGGCCTCTCGCCGTCAATATCTTGGCGCCAGCTATTGATTCTGTCGGAGGCGTGCTGGAGTTGAATCAAGTTGGGGCCAGGAATGCTGAGAGATCCACGTCTCGACTGTACACGACTGCTTGCACTTGTTCTGGTCATGACACTGCCACTTCTCCCAACGCCGGATAGCCTGTGGGACAATCGTGAACCAGATTCCCATAGTCCTTGTTGCCGTTTCTTGTGAGCACAGTCCTGCCTGAAGACCTTGATCTTTCCCGTTCTATCCGTGGTGATGATAATGTTCCCATCGAGGTGCTTAGAGCGCTCGACATATGCAGGCGTTTCCTCGGGACGTTTGTTGCTGTGTAGTGAGTCGCCATTGTCGTCTTCTGACAAAGCCGATTGGCTCGGCGTACTCTCCTCAAGACTCCGTAGCGTGACGGGTGGTGGATTGCACAAGTCGAAGATAGGATCGCCCGAAGCACTTAGCAGCTGCCGACTCTTCGCTGGAGCCATCAAAGCCGTGGTGACCACTTCGGGATGAGCATCGAACGACTCATATGGCTGTTTGTCTTTGATCTCATCCTGGGAACCGACCTTCCAGATGTAGGCTTTGCGATCCTCGCTACCGCAGATGATGTAGCTTGCATCGTCACTGAAGCGCGCGTTGATCTGACTTGACTGGTTTTCCAATCCTTTATACTTGACTTGAATTACCTTGTCATTGAGGTTGTATATTCGCACACGAGAGTCATTGGAAGTAACGAGAACTTTAACTTGTCCAGCTTCAGGTCCTGAAGGGATCGATATGGTTCGAATGCCTGTAATTTTGCTTCCCTTGGCATTTTTACCCCGCGATGAACGAACATGGATTTGGTACTTGAGCTTCAGTCCCTCGGTGGTGTAGAAAGTGCACAAACCGCTAAGCACGCCGCAGATAGCGATATTTCCGTCAGGGGAAAACGCTACCGCGGTGATAAATTCGCCCGCTGACACCTGAAAAGCGACGTTCTTGTCTGGGATGCTCCATAGTCGTAACTGCGCATCCAGAGATCCTGCAAGAAAGAACCGGTCATCCGTAGGGTGGAAGGCAATTGACGTGACCAAATCCTTATGAACGAAAGTGCATAAGCAATCACTCCTGCTCATATGCCATAGCTTCACCGTCTTGTCCATCGAGGAAGAGAGTAAGAAATTGTTCTTGCTCCAACTTAGAGCAAGAACCTCGCCGGTATGCTCGCGAAACTCTCGCACAGGCTTGGTGCGGAAAACGGGAGCGCTGAGCTTTTCGCCATGAGCACCGTTCTGCGCCTCTTCTTCCTCATGTGCCTTACGCTCCTCTGGAGTCGATATCACTGCGAACACGCGCACGATCTGGTCCTTTCCTGCAACGGCCAGGAACCGTCCATCCAAGCTAAACTCAGCCGCCCAAATGGCATCGCCACCTCTGAGAATTTTGCTTCCAACCGCTGTTGCTACTGCTCGGCCATGTGAGTTCTGGGGTTTCTGTTCTGAAGCGGTAAGTTCTTGCGCGAGGAATAGATTGTTATATTCCCGGTCCTTCTTGTTGTGCGCCTTGACTCGAATGTAACGGGGAGGTTCTTTATGGAGAGGGATGTAGCCTCCGCCTGCGCCGACTACAGACGTGAGAGCACGGGCATATGCGCCATCGGTTCGCAGTTCGCCCAATTCTGAGTCTGATTCGTGCATATCGTCATCTTTCCTCCAACTTCCGCGCATTCCCAGTCGGCTAAGGAAGGATGTGCCTTTCCTATAAATCGTCAACGCCAAGGCCCGAGGTTATAATGGATATATGCGCACCTTCGGTCTTTACTTGAATCCTGTGCAGTATTGGGCGACTTGCTAAGCTCGGAGCTTTGCCTCTGGAGGTTATCTCTTGCAGGGCTGTCGGGACGGCCCTGGTTTAAGAGTCGTTGTGCGATAGTAGGTTCTGCAGTGTTACTGTTGGTCCGCAAGTAGATTTGCTAAATCCTCCCAGGTCAGCTATGGTCCAGCTATACTTCGATACCATATATCGAACGAGTTGCAAGTACTGACTGTACTCAAAGGATCGAGCCCAGCATTGGGAGGAGGGCCTGATGAACTCGATTTGTACGGTGATTTAATTTCTTTTGTTTCTTTTGCATTCTGCGAGCCGGATAGAGATGGTTGTGTAGTCGAGAGCCTGCTCGATGGGAGGTCCAGTGAAGCACCGGCACCTATGGATGAATTGTCAGCTTACATGACATTGTAGTCACGATAGTAGCTGGCTCGGTACTGGCCAGTGAGTAAGTCATTAGGCGCATCTGAAGCTTCAGTCGCGACCAGTCCCTGCATAAGCCGAACTAGAGAACATGCGCCTAGTTACTCCTGTAGCAGACCATTGTGACCTAACCGCAGGGCGAGAAGGGGGGGGACAATATTGAGAAATCTATATCAAATATATTGTACATACCTTGTGAATCAGAACGAGCTGCGAGGCTCTGGCGACGAAGCTGAGGCTCGGATTCCGGGAGTGTAGAAAGGGCTGAAGAGTCGCGTCGTCGAGACCAACCACCTTCGCCCCGAACAGTAGACGATGACTTGAAGGCAGACATATTCCATGCTGTGTGGGCAACCAGTACCTAAAGAATATTCAAAAGGATAGACCGGATTGCGCGGGCAGTCGGCCTCACGCAACTTGTGGGAGTCCAGTCCCCGACCCGAGCAAAACGAGAGTGTGGCCTTGGCTGACGGACTTTGGAGCGCTCGTGGGGGTGTGAGCACTGAGAAGTGGGCGTGGCGGCGACCAGGGTTGACGAGTCTGAGAATCCAAGGTCAAATCCGACGGGTCCGAGAGCGAATGTGAGAGAGGAAAGACCGAGACGAGGCTGGGAGGCTTGGCTCAAGGCAGACGTTTGAGTACTTGAGGACGGAGGTACACAAGTACAATAGGTGCAGACAGTTATGAGGCCCTCGGCGAATGTTGTCTCCTTATCCCTATTCCTTTCCGCTTCGGCAGAACATGCAGTAGATGATGTTAGTTCGTTCCAGCTGAGTGAGGGTCCTGTTATAGCCGTGTCAGACGGGTGCCATGAGATGACAGAACAGGACAGAGTGCAATTCAAGGGAGGCGGTAACAAAAGAGAAGGGATATGTCGGTGAAATAGATGCGCGTATTGTATCGTACTCTTTGGTTACTCAAAATAAAAAGAAGAATCATGTGCATATGTAGCAAAGACAACCAGCGATTCCTCCTTCCAACTTGATGAAACCAAGGCACTTAAGCGAAAACGAACAAATGCGATGGATGGGTGCGATCCAGTATTAGGCCTGGCGGCTGTAGCGTACTGGGCACAGCGCTGCACAGCAACCAGACAGCGCCTGGCAGGCACTATTTACAGTGAAGTGGGGGCTTGGAATTAACGATGAGGGGCCCGTAATATTGTCTCCAGTACTCCGTAGTGTTTAGTGTAAGTAGGAGCACTTGTGGCGCATACTATGAGGGGGAAAGGAGTAGAAAGGGGTTATAAAAGGTTACTGGTATGGATGAGATCATGAAAGAAGGGGGCATTTAGTTTGTTGAACCACGGGCCAGGGCTGAGATGCAGCATTGGATGGCGAAAACGCAACAGGTCCTTTGTGAATGGACAAAGGGATGAGCGGCTGATGCCCTGGATGTCAGCAGCTGCAGCTCATTGCCGGCTTTTGGAGAAATAGGCAAGGTCCGAATCTGGTCTGGGCTGTGTTGTCTCTTGAATCGAATTACAAGATAACAAGGGGAAAAGACTTGCACTTGTCACACCTCTTCCGGATGTCGGCCTGGTATCCTAGAGTGGAAGGGCGAGAGATGGATCCTAATGAGGTAAGACAAGCCTCAAGCGCCGAAGATCTGGACAGAGGATGTATTGGTGAGTTGGTTCTCATAGGGCAGAGCTGGTTTGGCAGGTTGATGGCTTTTAGCAGGGCAACTTCTAGTGGCATTTGGGGTCAGCAATTGGTAAATGAGCTGCCACTAGTCGTAGGCTATGTTGACAATCGCATTGATAGTTGATGGCACTTTGAGGTCATACATTGCTATACACGGTAATTGATCGTAGACAGTGGAGGACCGGGTGATCGGCCAGAGTTGACTATCCCCGGATCGTTTATGGTAATAGTCCAATGCAAACCTGCGGCTCAGTGGCTCTCGGCAAGGTACCAGGAGGAGACGACAGAGAGGGAAAAGATAATTACTTCTGGACAGCGCACCTAAACATCAGTCAGACCACTACAGTCTACGCCAAAGGTGTTGAGTCGTGCACTGCAACTAATTTGTTGATATCTTTGCCATACCTTTAAGGTCATCAAAGATTAAAAGCTATGCATGTGTCAAAACATACATAACGACTAGGTACCTAATTGAGGTACGTCCGCGTATTCGTGACGCTTTGCTTTTTGGGGCAGACAAGACTAACACCAACTCTAGCAACCATCCATGCCACGCATCTAACGTCGGTCTAGCCCGTGTAGATTTAAAGGTCCAGAAATCGAGGAACGTTCCCGGCTTCTATGAGTTTAGCAGCCCTTTACGGCAGGTGGGAAACCAAATAATGCATATCTTGACGAGTCTCTGCGAGGGCAATTACAACTCGAAACTTGGTCAACGTATCCTACAAGTAGGAATGTTGGGAGTATTTCAATCTTCGCTACGGACCTACGGATCTTCTCCAACGGTCTAACCCATGCACAAGGGGACAAATGATGAGAGAGTTGCATGCATATAAAGTGAGACAATACCCATGTAAGGACTAAGGACCACCAGCAAATCGACACAGACTCACTCGTCCATTTCATATTCTGGGCTTACGTCGTTGACTCTTGACGTAGACTAGGGGTTGGCTGTGTCTTTACAAAGCCAGAAGCATCTCTACTTCTCCACGAATATTCTGTGCCTTGTGATATTGCGATGCTGTTACCGTTATTCATTTAATGTTTTTGTTATTGATATACGTGATTACAATACAAGAGCCATGAGAATTGACACATGGTATGATGACGCGGGTGCCTTTTGCCACATATCACCGTCAAGTACTTGGAAAATGACAAGACCAGTCAGAGTTTCAAAGTTTAGCGAAATTGAGCTTAAAAATACTCTAATGACCAGAACATGCCTCTGTGATACCATCTCGGCTGTTGCCTTCAAATAATCTACTACTTTGACGGAAGCCTAGCTATTACACGTACTGCACGTACGTATCGCCAAGAAGATTATGCAGCAATTCCGTGGATCTTCTTGTGCCGGTCTTCCAGAGTTTTCAAAGTTTGTGCCAAGCCCGTCGTCACAAGCAGGCTACAACCTTATCCCAGTCTTCGGCGCAGAGCGATAGAAATCGTTCCATTTCCATTACTTGTACGGTTAAGTTAAACTCCGCAGTGGAACAGATAAAATATGAGTGAATAAATAAAGAAACATAAAAAAAACCACGCAAATCAAGTCAACCTTAGTCCGATTCCAGTATCCAGCAAAACACGGAGTCGTAGTCTTTCGTCCGACCTCCGTATCCGCGGACCTCTCAATTCTCTGGTTGGAAAAGATCCACCTGTTCTCGAACATCGAAAAGTGTGGAGTTAGCACTTCAATCCTCGTCTACTTATCCACTTGCGATTCTTGCAAAGTCCAATCCCGTGGCTGCTAACTTGCTTTACAAACTTGTTCCCCACGGAGTCGATCAAAACTCCGTCGGGCACCGGCCATTCTCAATCACCGACCCCGACCCCGACATAGATATTCGGCATCGACATCATCGACTTATCCTTGTTTGTGCCTGACAGCACCAAGAAAAGACGACGTCTATTCTGAGCAGAGCAACTACCGTGTCGGCCAACTACCGTGACTACAGCGAACTGATAGATACATACTATATTCATTGAAGCACTGATTAATGATCCTGCCAAACAACCGTTGAGCCTCAAACTCTGCCCGTCTTGGCTTTTTCCGTCTTGGTCAGCCCAGCCCTACTGGTCTTAGCCGCACTGCACCCTCTTGGGCCACTATCATCCTAACGACGGCGGCTCTTGTGAGACAACACCAGAAGAAAAATCACCTGAATCTTTGCCAGACACGGGCCAACTCTTGTTGCTCGTCGCTATCGTAAACTCACCGAGGTCCGAGGCTTGAGGATCCAGCTTCGCATTCTCACATTTCAGCTTTCAGCCACAGAAGCACCAAGATGAAGTTAGTCTCACGCAAGGTCCCCAAGACCCTCGAGGACGAGACCGTCTCTCTCCTCCCCGAAGATCCCGAAGATATGGTCAGCCGCCCCTGTTCCCATCTTTTCTAAGTTTATGCCCCTTGTCGCGTGTGTCGTTTTCTCTCCATCGATCCTTGGACCCTGTTTCTGTCTCTATTGTTACCCCTCCCCCTCCATCGTTGTCACACCCTCCTCATCTCAACTCACTACATGTTCTCGTTCTGCATTCACTTTGCACCACATGTCATTCACTTTGAGCCACCTTATGTTCCGATCCTGACCGGTTTTCACCGCTTCTTCTTTTGAGACAAGACGCTAACATCGCTGATAGTGGCATGCATACAACCTCATCCTCTCTGGGGACATTATCCATGCCCATGCCATTCGGAAAGTAGTTACAACTTCAAACACCGGAAGCACGGCCTCTGAGCGTGTCCACACCGAACTGGCTATCAAAGTCAAGTCCACTTTCTTTGACCCTATCATCTCATCACTCCGCGTTTCTGGTACTGTTGTTGCAGAGAATCCCTATGTCAACCTAGGCTCTCATCACACACTCGACCTGGAGGTCAACCGACCATTCACTGTTATCAAGCCAGAGGGATGGGATTCAGTCGCCAGGGCTACTCTACAAGAGAGTCTGTCTGACGATAAGGATGGCGCAGTGGCAGCTGTTGTTATGCAAGAAGGACTTGCCAACATCTGTCTTATTACACAGTTCCGAACCGTCCTCAAGGTTCGTATTGAGAGTGTAATCCCTAAGAAGCGTGACCTAGCATCCGACCAAGATGCAGGTATGCGCCGCTTCTACGAAAAGACACTATCAACTCTTCTACGAACAATGGACTTCACTCAGCCACGGCCGTTATTACTGGCCAGTCCAGGATTTGTGGCAGGGGATTTCAAGCAGTACATCTCTAACCAAGGCCGTGACAAGGCAGACAAGGTGCTTACAGCTGTGGCTAAGCAAGCCATCGTGGTTCACTCCAACTCTGGTCATGTCCACAGTCTCAACGAGATTCTCAAGAGCCCCGAGGTTCTGGCCAAAATGAAGAACATGAAGTTCGCCCGTGAAACGCAGTATGTCGACCAATTCTTCGACAAGCTAAAACTAGATGATGGGCGTGCATGGTACGGAACATCTGCCGTCGAGAAGGCTGTCAACGACGGCGCCGTGGGTCCAGGCGGTGGTGTCTTGCTGGTTAATAACTCGCTGTTCCGCAGTGAAGATCTTGCCCTTCGCAAGAAGTACGTCGCCCTGGTCGAAAAGGTACGGGAGGATGGCGGTGAGGCGAGAGTCCTTAGCAGTGACCATGAGAGTGGACAGCGATTGACAATGCTGGGTGATATTGCTGCCATCCTGAATTACCCCATGCTGGATCTTGACGAGGACGATGACGATGAGGATAGTGAGGCCACTGGAGTTCCCAGTATGGAAGACAGTGTTATTTAGTCAAAGCAAGATAAAAGAAGAAAAAAAGAATAACTAAATGAAATATGAATGAAGAAGTTCATGGTATCGTGGTTACCCTACACTACTAAACAGATTTGAACTTTTCTTCCAGCTTCTGGTATTTTATCCCGAACAACCTCAGGGTTAAATATGACATGTGTCAAGTCCTATCAAAAATACGTAGAGTCGTTCAGCAATTATACGAATCGCTTTATTACACTCATGTTGATATAAGTGACGATCCTTGCTGACACTCTACGAATAAAGGTGCCCCACATTACATATTTTAGATGTTGGGGAAATAGCTACGGGATTGACTCACGGAATTCATTGTATTCCGTAGACACAAAACGCGATTTCCATTTCTTGAAATAGATTATTGAGCTATCGCTTCTGATCTTGCAAATAATAGATGCAGAAGGGGTAATGGATCCCCACGGCACAACGGTTCACGAGCCGACAGGGTACTCTCAGGTCCAAACGTCACCGCAAATCATCACGATAATCCATTGTGCTTATCAGATCGACAATTGACGCGACAGGAACTATCCTCGCGTTGAGTCTTAAATCCGATTTCCGAAACCCTATTCAGTAGATTGTATTGTTAAAGCAAAGTTGGTCCCAGCGAGCCAGTAGCAGTATATAAGTGATCCGCCGTCTCAGTTCTACCCCTCATTCACCATTAGCAACAACCAACCATATATACAGATAACCTATTCATGACTTTGAAAATGGCCGCCAAACTCGCGCTCAACTCTACCAGGAAGCTCAATTCGGGCTACCAGATACCTCTTCTTGGTTACGGGGTAAGCAATCCCTTCAATCTTTCGTCTGATGTGTGCTAACTCTAGTGTCTAGGTCTACAAGATGTAAGTCCACATAATGCTCCAGAAACATCATGCCTTCTAACCGTGCAATTTAGCCCCGTTGAACAAGCCCCGGACGTTTGCAAGAAGGCTCTCGAGATAGGCTACCGTCATGTGAGTCTCGCTGACCACATGCGGTTCTGTTCACTAACGATGCTCTCAGATCGACTCCGCTTCAGGATATAACAACCAAGGCCCTTGTGCATCAGCAATCCAGGCATCCGGCATCCCCCGCTCAGAAGTCTTTTTTACTACCAAGATATTCACCAGAAAGTTTCCCCTGAACTACGAGAATGCTCATAAACAGGTGGACATCGCTCTCAATGAGACGAAACTCGATTATCTCGATCTTGTTCTGATCCACGCCCCTTACGGAGGACCTGATGCTCGCAAAGGCGCATGGAAAGCCCTTGTTGAATGCGTTGAAGCTGGTAAGGTGCGCTCACTGGGTGTATCCAACTATGGCGTTCAGCATCTAGACGAATTGGAGGCGTACATCAAAGAGCTAGAGGCTGAGCACGGAGCAGGCAAGGGAGGCGTCATCTCTGTAGGACAGTGGGAAGTACACCCCTGGCTTACACGACCCGATATCGTCAAGTGGTGCCAGGATCGTAATATCGCAGTCGAGGCTTATTGCCCCATCGTGCGCGGTGAGCGATTCGACGAACCCAAGGTCAAAGCCCTTGCGGACAAATACAGCAAGACGCCAGCACAAATCCTACTCCGGTGGAGTTTGCAGAGGGGATATGTTCCTCTTGTGAAGAGTGTAACTCCATCAAGAATGGTGGAAAACTCTCAGCTGTACGATTTCGAACTTTCCGAGGAAGAGGTGGAAGACCTGGCGACTAGTGACTATAGCCCCTGTGCTTGGGATCCTACTGTTGAGCCTCTTGAGAAGTAGATTGCAAATATCATAACAATACAAATACACAGAATTAATGTGTTACAAGAGCAGCTCTCAACCGCTTACTACAATTTGCAATGCCGTATGAATTGGTCATTCTATGGTACCCGTTGTTGATGATGGGTACACGTGACCTCGTTTCCACCTCGCGTCATGCCAATCCCCACGCGTTCGAACCCACTTCATCAACCACCATCCATCTGATCATCGCTCATTGTGCGCCCTGGCCCGATGTCTCCCTTAAGTTCAGGATGGGGCAACGAACCTTCACGCTCATCCCGCAGTTTCCGGGTCGAGCAGATTCACCCGACAAACCGCCTTTACGGCCTATGACTTCGAAACAAGTCCGTAAAGAATACAAGGCGGCCAACAAAGGACCAAAACTCTCACGGGCCGAGGCCTGGAAACAGGAAAAAGCGGAACAGGAACGGATCAAAAAGGAATTTGAAAGAGAGAAGTCGGCAGCGAAGGCCAAGATAGCGCGCGACAAGAAGAAAGAGAAGGAACTAGCAGAAAAAGAAGCGAAACGTAAGAAGAGATTACCCACCGTTAATGTACGACCAAGTCAGGAAACCATCTCGTGGTTTGTGAGGGGTAATGGAACTGCGAAGAAAAGGGAATCTTGTGGAAAGGATGTCGAGAGAGTGGATGTGACAGCGGGAGAAAATAACACCCCAGAGGACACAACAAGCGCCGACGAAGATGAGCCAGAAGGACCCGTTATGAAGATGCAAAAACTGGACAATATACAAGAGGAGGACGAGGGATCATTTGATGAAGGCATGGAAACTATGACTCGGAACGAACCACTGGAGCTTTTGATGGAACAACCGAACGACGAAAATCCTCAAGAAGAAGTAAAGGAAAGCATAGCGGAACGTATCGAATTGCCACCAGTCGAGCTTGAAACAGAACCACCGCCACCAAAACAACTAGTACCGGAAATCGAGCTGGAAGGGATGGAAGATGAGCTGGATGCGGATTTTGAGGATTTTGAGGAGGATTTCGCTCTGGGAATACTTGAGGATATCGAAGCAGCAATGGACAAGACAAAATCCAACGAGAGTAAAAACTCCGAGGCGGCATGTGTATCTTCGCCCAAATCGAAGTCATCTATACTGAAACCGCTGTTAGCCGACACTACAAGACCCATACCAAATCGTTACGCGGAAGATCTGGGCCTAGATCGTCCTCCTCGATCAGTCTCCTTCGACGAGTCACCTCTACCCCCAGAACCGCAGCCAAATCTGGAACTCCGATCTCCAAGTCCACCTCATCACGAACCTCCCATGAGTACGCAAGCTATACTCTTCAACCTGGATGATTTCTTCCCATCATCTACTCAACAAGCCCGTGAACTTGAAGAGGAACCAGACGACGACCTTATGCCATCTGCACCACTGCACCTTGCGCCCATCACAGAGGAAGATGAATTCTCAGACGAAGAACCAGAAAAACCTGTGGAACAGCACCCTTTGCCAACCCTCGATCCAGTGTCAGACTCGCCTCCTCCACCCCCCAGACGCTTCTTTACCTCTTCTGGTTCGCATGAGCGAATGTGTCTTGCTATCCAGCGAAGTCGCCGCACAGCAGCGCGTGAGAAGATACAACAACGAGAACGATCGCGGGTCCAGGCCGGTATGGCACAGCAAGCTCAGGTCGAGAGCCGCAGCGCAGGCAACCCGCGTGAACCTGTGAAAAGGCCACCCACGTCGATCCCTAAACCCCCTGTTTTCTCTAGACCTCAAAAAATTACTCAACACAGCCATCCTCAACAACCTCCGTTCAAGACGTCACCTGCACTACAGGAGAAACCTCAAACCAACACACCTTCAATGGCACGTATAGAAACACCGAAACAACCTCAACGACCTCCGTTAAAGGTGTCCCCTACACGATATAGTATACCCAACATCAATACACATACCCCTCAATCGGGTATAGAAACGACGAAACAATCTTCACCAGCACGACAGCAAGAAACTAAAGAGAATCAACCGCCACCGCAAGAGCCTTTCGCACTTAGTGCTTCGCAAGAATCATACGGCGGCGAATGGGTGGATGACCTAGCGTATGAACTAATGGTCTGACGATAGATACGACACCTTGGATGACGATTACTGATGGGAGTAAGTAGCATCATGACATGGCAGGGCATAGGATTATGTTTGGAGTTTGGGACAACATGCATTAGGAGGTACAGACTTGATTATTGGCATATCACCCTTTTTGGTGAGGGTAGGTGGCAGCACATGATTTTTACTCATTTTATAGCGGCGGCGTTCAGAATTTTCCTTTCCATGATAGACAAGGGATCAAAATGTTAGTTCTAGACTTGTTCTATCTACGGTCAAGTCATCATTCGTGCCTCCGACTCCTTTGCCCCTGAAATCGTGTGATATCACCGCTGTGTTGTAAAAGAAACCCCTTCGCCTACCGCTTGACTTGGAAGAAAAGTGTCTGATAATTACAGTCCAAACGCCAATGCTATGCTCGCAGTACCCCTTTCGTCATTCATGACCTCATTTGCGTAACTCTCATCCGCAAGCGAGGTTTCAACAAAGAGATCAAAGGAAAATCCCCACCCATTCTGTCTTGGTCGCTACCTTACTGTCGCAACCCTCAACCACGCATCGGATATCGGGGGTTGAGCCGGAAGGGAGCTGCCCGTTGGGACCGCGAAAGCCCGCGCCATCGCGGTTCGTTTTAGAAGGCCTTCTGTTTTCGTAACAGTCGGCACAATAGACCTGTAGAAGTTAGTTTTTACTGCAGAGTCAACCTTGGGACTATAAAACTCACATGTCCGCACTTCTTCACGGCCCAGAAGTGATGCTCTCCAGGTGCTCGCTTTCGTTTTCCTTTGGAACTCCCAACTGAACTCGCCGTCGCTGTGCCTGTCGGGTCATAGGCCAACTCTTCATTGCACGCTGGACATATGACAACACGTTCTGGCTCTTCGGGATCGGTGCAGGTATTGCGGGAGAATCCTTCCCGAGCAGGAGGAGGTAGTTCCATGGCTGGCTTAGGGCTCGGCTGTCGGGCAAAGGCGTTGCGAGATATATCGAGGTTGGGTTGAGTGAAACTGGCGCCACCAAGGATACCAGCCAATCTTCTGAGTGGACCAAGTGCAGCAAAACTAGGAAGAGCCCCCAGAGCAGGTCGTTGACTTATAATTTCCAGCTCAATCAACTCGTCTGCAAAAGGGATCACGCGCGCCGCCCTCATTGAATAGTTGCGAGGCCGTTCTTCTTCGGGTGAATCCACAGTAAGATCGATCACATTCGCGGTGCGACCAACAAATGTACCGTCTGTCCGTGATAACTGAGGTGGTGATATTCGCTGTGAATTGGTTCTTCTCGGGTTCCTTACAGCTGGCCCAGCAGCTGGTGCCGGTGCAGCCCGTAACAGAACGGGAGAATCCGGCTCTTCTGTGAGGTCAATGACGGGCGCAGGCTCTTGTGGTTGTTGTGGTGGCAAAGAAGCCCGATTTCTTCGCGAATGACGCTGAACGTGTTGAGCCCTCCGATGTGTAGGAAATGCAGCGGGTGCTGATGGGTTCGGAAGAAACAGTTGCCCAGAATTATTCTGGTTCCTGGCAGAGTTGGCCTGTAGCTCTACCAGATCATCTTCGTCGAGCATCTCGAGAAAGTCGTCGCTATTATCGGCCATGCTGGGCATACGGAGAAGTGAGGTTTCGTGTCGGAGATATCGAGATCGAGGTACGTGTGGTTGATGTTATGAGATGCAGCGGAAAGCCGAATATATCGTATTCACAGTGCATGCAGTCAATTTGTAAGCATCCCAGAAAGACCGGAAGCTTTAAAGTGAGTAAACAGTGCAATAGGTGAAGCAAAAAGGCAGTGTGGCGATTGCCTTGTAGAAAGTAATGCAGGTGCCAGCACTGTCGTAGCGGGTCGTAGTTATACCATGGGCATAAAGAAAGGGCTCGCGGGATATTATTGGACGTCTATGTCGTGTCGCGGAGGTGCTTGTTTGTAAAGGCTACCTAACGGTTGTCGAAGTTGGGGAAGTTGAAGGGAGTAGAATTTGAATGTCGCCAACTGAAGATTGATGCAACACCACTCCCCATGTGACGACGGGACCTGGTAGCGCCCAATACCCTGCACTGGGTCCTGGCGATTACCCCGCCAAGGGCCATAGGCGTCAAGGCTGCACTACAAGGGGTTAAAGACGCCTGGAACAAGCTCCACCAGATTGTTTGAGGCTCTTAGGCTATCACGAGTGTCCAATGTTTTGAAGTTAAACCTATCCATGAAAGTATATAGAAAAACCAAGGCCATAATTATCAATTTTCAAACACCGTTCTTTGTGCTTTGCTTCGACCCGTTGTCGCAGGCCTATAATACAGGATTACCAGGGAATCATCCAGCCGTCTCCTTCCACTATGCAGTTCCATCTAAATCCGCCATCGTCTATTCCTTTGTTGCAAGTACACTGACTACACCCTCGCCGTTGATTGTCACCAGCTGCTTTGCAGACTCTCCCCATCGAACCGCGACGGAAGGCGTAGAGTTCTTCAAAGGCTCGCTCCACTTCTTGCTGGACTTGGCATATTGTTGCACCGTCACTCCAGCAGCTCCGCCGGTGGCGAGGAACTGTCCGCTAAAGTCCCAGGCCAGGGACTGGACCGGCCCGCCAGTCTCGAGAACCTTGGCCACCGCGGCGTCTCCCTCCTTGCGTAGATCGAAGATGGTCACCATGGTCTGTCCCTTGGCTGTAGCCGCAAACCAGTAACCGTTCTCGGAGAAGCTGATAGCTTGGATAGGGGCGCCGAGGCTGAACGAAGCAGCTTGCTCGAGGGTGTTGGTCATGAAAAGCTTGATGTCGCCTGAAGTGGTACCGGCGGCAAAAAGGTGACCGTCAGGATGGAATGCGCAAGACGTGAGAGCTGGAAAGTGTTAGCAGATTATCATGCAA
This sequence comes from Fusarium heterosporum, assembly GCA_013396295.1. Classification (NCBI taxonomy): domain Eukaryota; kingdom Fungi; phylum Ascomycota; class Sordariomycetes; order Hypocreales; family Nectriaceae; genus Fusarium; species Fusarium heterosporum. The sequence continues at coordinate 33,476 of JAAGWQ010000030.1, read as the reverse complement.
TTACCCAAAAGGAACTTACCGGAATCGGTGTAAGCGCGAGCAACACGCTTCTGTGCGACCAAGTCGTAGAATACAATGCTCTTATCAGTACCGACAGATGCCAAGATATCACCGCAGGGATGGAGGCTCAACGCTGTAGCGGCACCGGCATGCTCACTCAAGGAAGCAACCTGGTTGCCCTCCTGGAAGACCTTGACACTTCCTTGACCAGTCGCAAATGCAACACCAGCTTCGGCCCAAGCAGTATCCGTGATAGGTTCTTCCACTGAGATTGACAGCTGAACGTTATCCTCAGTAGTAGAGTAGATGACTGCCTGTCCCTTCAAACCTCCAATAGCAGCGCTGGCTCCTCCAACGCTGAGAGCAGTGGCATCGGGCACGGGAAGAGAGTGGGTAGCCGCGCTTTCGAAAGCTGAAATCTCCTCACCAGAAACCCAACCCTCAGGGACGGGACGTCTCTTGCGACCCTTTGACAGTCTGGACACAATGTTAGCTAGAAATTCTGTGATGTCGAACGGCCACATACGTCTGATGAGTCTCGTCCACCTTTGAAACAAGCTCCTCTGGCAGCTTCTCCACGCTATCAACCTGCATAGAATCGCCATCGGCCGCTACTCCTGTCACAGTAACCTTGCTCAAAGCATCTCTGGCCTCGTTTCGTTCCCTTGTCAGTCGTGCAATAACTCGTACAGCAGCATCGTGCTGGTATAGTGCTGTGGCGAGCTCTTCCCGAGTGCGCGCGAGCTGCTCCTTGATGTTATATGTCTCTAAGGCGAGGGCGTCCCATTCGTTCTGAAAGGTCGCGAGAAGGGCAGGGATGGATGTTAGGGTGGGAGGACGCGGTCGGACAATACGCGACGAATGGATCGGGAGGAGGTCTTCGGCGGTTAAAGCCTCGCCAGAATCAGGCTCGGTGGCATGCTCATTGATGTATTGCTCGATAAGTCGCTTCTCATAGACAATGCCTGACGCTGGGTTAGCTATGAAATGCTGCGCGTCAATCTTGTTGATATACACACCGGACTTTTTAGACACGACGGGCTCTTGAGGAGCCTCTCCAGAAACTGTGAAGAGATTAGTACATTGCTGTTTACCGATGATGAACCATGCGCAACCTACTTCCACAAAGCATTGCGACTGCGATTTTGAGCTCGTGGAGCTTTTAATTGCTTGTCGTTAGGTATAGCGCAACTCGTCGTCTCGAAGCTCTGTTGCGACGACAATCGCCTAGTCGAGATTTTGCCGGTCTAGGGGCCTGTGCACTGACCAGAGCTGCGAATCACGGGGTGATAAGATAAGATAAGCGTCATGGTATCTTATCGCCCGACATCTCGATGTATGCATCAACGCGGGGAGCACCGATGAGAGTAACTTCGCATGTCTCCGGGATCCGATAACTGATATTGATTGACTGTTGATCCAATATTTGAGTGACATAATTGTTCATCCTGAGGAGATTGTATCTCAAGTAGAGGTTGCATACTTGTTGTGTTGTTGGGCACGAACGTTAACCAACCTCAACTTACACCATGGCCCTCCCTCAGCCCCAAGACCTCCGCGTAGCAGACGAGGCCGAGCAGATCAAGACTTTGGATCTCTTATTCGAACCAAGCCCAGAGATTCACTCGAATCTCATTCCAGTCTTGCGAGATTCTGAATATGCAGCTTACACAGAGCTAATCGAAGCCTGCAAAACTCGCCTCTTCTCACTCGCATCCTTCAGCTCCTCTACCAGTCCTGACAAGGCTCTTCTCTCTATCCTCGGATCCCACCCGCGCTTAGGGGCTAAGAAGGTCGAGTCTGCGCAGTCAGTCGCAGAGCAGGCCAATTTGCAAGGCCAGGGTGAGGAGTTGGCCAAGCTGAACAAGGAGTACGAGGACAAGTTTCCAGGTCTTCGTTATGTCGTCTTTGTGAATGGACGAGGAAGGCATGAAATTATGGAGAACATGAGAGCTAGAATTGCAAGGGGCGACTTTGCGCAAGAGGTTGATGAGGCGCTGCAGGTATGGATCATTTCCCCTCCAGAAACTCAGTTGCTAACTTGGCATTCGTAGGCGATGTGCGACATCGCAAACGATAGAGCCTCGAAACTAAGCGTGAAACAATGAACGAAGCCACATTGTTTGTGACGGTCTGCCACTCATTGCTTTACATTGTTATATATGCAACCCCCCTAGTAGCTGGTCGATCAATAGTACAAGCCAGTATATCCTTTCCCCCCAGCTTCCCAGCCTTGTAGTTGGATGGCACTTCTAAAGATGCCGTATATAGACATGAATAAATACATTTTTTTCCGTCCAGTCTCTGACACGTATGTTTTACATGAATTTGTTAGATGTTCCATAGTATACCCAAAGACGTTTCTGCATGACTTGCCCAACTATCTCGACATCCAGCAGATGCCGTCGAGCTCGTCCAGATACTCTTCATATGACCTTTCTTCCTCATCGCCAGTGTCTTCATTGCTTTGCCCAAACAAAACGCTGAAGTCGGAGTATACACTTTCTTGATCATCGCCCACATCATCCCAGTCGTCATCTGCCGGATGCATATATGCGAAACTGTCTTCTTCCAGGTCGTCCAGCGGAGGCAAATGTGATGTGGGCCGTAGCTCTGGGGACCGTATAGGGAAGAGCCGCGGTGATGTGCGGTTCTTGGTTGCAGCAACGTCGTTGACTGGAAGAGGGAGGGCCACGGGATTGGACAATCGACATGTCGTGGGCTTTGAATGCTGAAAAGGTTTAGGGAGTGGCTGATGTTGCGGTGAACCCCTTGGCACTATGACACCCGAAGGCCCAGTGATTCCTGTACCACTTGGCGAGATCATAAGAGATTTACCAGCCGACGAATCCTGGAGACTTTGATGTCGTGGGTTGGATTTCCCAGTGGCTTTCAGTGTAATAGCAGCTACCTCCTGCTCATGCCATTTCCCTTCCGCAGCTGACTGTCCCAGACTCAGCCTCTTCCGGAGACAGTTCATGGTCGAGAAGCGTAGGAAAGAGGTTGCTTGAAGATGTGCGATCCTCCGTGTCATATCCACCGACGTAGCCATCTTCAAGAATCGCTTGTCGCCAGCCTCTTGGCCTTCCCTGTTGAGGATATGTGTTGCTGGTTGAGAGTATGGCTGCGAAAGACGACTGGTGATTAGGTCGGCGCGAAGGCGTCGTTTCTTGACACTCAGATCAGCTGTATTTAAGCCATCAACATCGGATAGGCAACGTATTCGCTTTACTCCACAAGGAGCATACGGTGTAAATTCTAGGCGTATGTCCAGAGGGCCCGATCCGCTGCTAATGCCATCTGCTGAAGAGAAAGAGAAGCCCGATGGAGCTTCAGACCTTGACGGTGGTGTTCGTGTTTCTGGTCCCGATTCTCTTTGTGGGGGACTTCCCATGTCTGCCAAATGTCTAACTTTGCGGAAAGTTGAATCTCCCATCAACGCCTCGAATAGAGGATCTGGAGCAGAACATCGAGGTACCTGGGTCAAGTCATCCGAGGTGAGATCCTGTGGAGATATAGGAAGATCATCGTGGCAACCGCCTGTTGTGTGGCAGCGCCACGGCTCAAGCAGATTGATTGAGCTCTGTCTGTTAGCTTCTACCTCCATTACGACAGCTTGCGCTTCGTCTGAGGTGAGGAAGAAGCTCTGCGTGGTATCAAAGCTGCCTCGTTCGACCCATCCGCTTTAACTAGTTCGTGTGCAGGTCCACATCGATGAAAGGAAACTCTGTGGTCGAATAGGACAGACCTCGGCCCAAGATAAATCTCTGTTTGAGAGCCCGAATGTTTTAGCAAAGAATGATTCGATTCGAGGACAGTATCTTATGTTGGATCTGATGATGCGTGCAGAACCTGGATCCTTGTATTGTCGGGGGATGACTTCAACTGAGCCAATGTGGTTTGTTTGATCCCAATCTTGTTGTGTAACCACGGCAAGAAGATCGCAGATACCTGAGTTGCCTTTCCCAAGTCCAGCTCGTCTTAACCAGCCATGGACTTACAAGTGTAGAGATTCAAATACTGGGAATAACTGGCGTGAGAGCCGTCAAGCGAAAGTGGGGGCCTAATATGCGACCAAAGTAAAACGTCGGCGGGGCCCGAAGTAAGCTGAAGTGAGGAGAAGCGAATATCTCAGCAGCCTGACTAAAAAGAAGATAAACAGATAGATCGACTGAAGTATTGATAAGGAGGATTATCTGGATAAGAGTGGTGAAGACGGGAAATGGAGAGACTGAAGAGGGGAAAGGGTCGTCTTGTCAAGGAGACCAAGTACCAGGACTAAGATGGGAATATACCAATAGCGTACAAAGTCGCAGCTAGTCTCCTGCAAGTGCAAGCAGGGGTCATGCTGAACCATTTCGATGGGAAATCCGGGGGCCGACATGGATTGGGCTGGTAAAGACTCATCAATTTCGCCTCCAATCTGGGGGTCGAAGCGACGGTCCAGATTTCAAGTGTGTTACTCTACATACCTGACATGTCCTTTCCGTAGACCGAGTACAGAGACATGAAGGGCCCTGTCACCTCTCAGCAGCCTCCCATCACCGCCAATCCCCGAGGCAAAGCGAACCGGCGGAATCCATGACCAAGAACCCAGTCCGGGGTAAGCCATCTGGGGGGGTTACACAACATCTCATAGGCCGGAGGCGTCGGTCAGGCGGTTGAATCAAGCGTTCAAAGATGCAGGGATTTGAGACTTGCTTTTTTTGTTTGGCCAAAATTCCATGGTCGGGCGGAAAAAGGGGGGGGACTAGAAAGTCAAGTCCATGGGCAGGCAAATGCAAGCAAGGCAATTGTCCATGAGAAAGAGGCCATGAGCATGGGCATAGGCATAGTTGAAGCAGCTATGAGGCGGAGAAGCCTGCATCTGCATACACCCCTGGTCAGATCATATTCTGGCACGTATTACACGACCTGCTTGAAAGAGTCGAGCTCATCTCTCTCCAATTATCTCCGCTCAATGCTGTCTAGTACTACTATTACTACCTCTATAACATAATATCTCGTAAGTCTCAACCCTCGTGACATGGTCTTCCATGCGCGCCAGCTCATCATACAACATGTATGACATCCAATGGCACCATGACTTTTCTTCGTAGCAATGCACAAGGGCCAGACTAGACTGCTACCCTCCTCTTTAGCTGAAACCGCTCCTTTGGGGCAAATGCACCGCACATCCAGAATTATGCTTGCTTTTTCCTTTTGCCTCAGTTGGGCGCCTCGACTCTGGAGATCGGCCTTAATAGGGCGGTTGCTGTTTCTGGCCGACATTGAGAAATCTAAGCATTTATAACCGATCTCACAACTCAGAGTCAAATGAGGAAGATGTGCTATGTCGTTCGGACGGGAAGGCGACTTTTTCTCGAATGTTACGTTGCTCAATTCCAGGATTTCTAATATGAATTTTGTACTGAAGGTGTCCAATGTTACAACATTCCTAAAACGGACTCACCAGCATTACGCCCTTCACCTTGTCATTAACTACAGTCGCATAGACTCAAAATCAAAGATCAACAATTCAATTCATCAAACGCTACCCGGTTATTTCCCTTTTGCTTGAGACCCTGTTACCTGTGGCAAACTCCGATAACTCCAACATACCTGCGCACACTGCCTAACGAGCGTATTGTAATTGTACACAACGCGTCAAACAGTAATCTCAAACTCGAGTGGTTTTGACGTCGAAGATGTCATTCTTCCATCCTCCTTGCTCATACTCAAACACTTTCTGTTCTGCAAGCCTACCTTCCTCCTCCCACAATTTAACAAGACTTCCAGGTGCATAACGTCCTTGGAAGGCACCTGAGCCTGCCTTGACGCCAATGCGGGCGTCAATGTCTGGGTCGGGCGCGGGAGTAAGGCGTGCAGCAACAGCTCGAACGAACGTCCAGAGATCCTTGGGGTCCGCAATGCGTGTGGCTCGGAGGCGTTCTCGTGCGTAAAGCATCTCACGGTTCAAGAAATGAAGCCCTTCGGCAATAGCTGCGGCGATCTTGATTTCGAGAGCCTTGCGCACAATAGGTCGAATCAGTGGCTTTAGGAGCCATGCCAAGCAGGCAAATTTGGATTTGCGGAGGGTATAGTTGAGGTGATGAATGTGAACATTGACATTGCGTAGGGAAACAATCTGTTCCATTCGATCCTTGCCAATTTCGATGTCGAGGGTGATATCCACGCCGCGCTTATCGAGGTGGAATCCTGCGATACCTTCATCAACCATTCGAAGTAGGCCAGAGTGTAGACGGAACCAAAACCCAAGGTCCTCGGCCGCGATAGAAAGACCTGACACAGTAACCTTCATCATCGAAGTCATAGTAGATTGGGTTCCATGGAGTGCCTTCTTCACTTGGACATCATTGTAGGTGGAGACGTTGAGCTGGAAGGGTAAAAATGAGCTTGCGTTGATAGTGCGGCCTGGTTCAAGGATGAGATTCTCAATCAGAAGATCAATAGCAGGCGCCGACACTTCGACACGTGGGATGGGAATGTACTGGATGGCCTGGATGAGAAGAGGAACAAAGATGTTGATGGTGTCAGTGATTAAGTCGCTATTAGCGTACTCTCCAGCTGGGGAGAGGAGTAGAGCAACCCTTTCAGTGGTGTGGACGAGCTTCTTGATATCCTGATCGTTCAGAATCGATCGGAAAGCATCATACAAACTGGACAGCAGGGCATCAAGATCATCGCGGATCGAAGACTTGGCAGTCAGTTCATTGGACTTCTTGCGCAAGTTTTGGAATCGCTCCTCAATATCATCGAAAAAGTCAGGGTCGCTAAACATGTCCTGCACCAGGTTGGCTATCTGCCGCACGAGTTCGTCGAAGTTGGGGTCGGTTTTTCCGTCATCAACAACAGCTTCAAAGGATTTCTTGACGTTGTCCCAGTGCTCGCGCTTGCCAAGTGAAGTGATGAAAAGCCAAAAGTTGTGCATCGCCTTGTCGGCTTCCCGATTGGTTGAGGTATCCTCTTCAACGGCTTCCACTGTTGCGACAGCTGCATGTGAATAAGCAAGAAGGTAACGCTGAATGAGGAGCGAAATCGTCGAAACCGACTCCTTGTAGTCCGTTCGCTTGCGAAGATTGAGAACAGTTTGCTTGAGACGCTTGACAAGGGCATCTCCCTCTTCACCTTTGACGTGTTCCTTGATGCTCTGTACAGCCCCATCGGCAACCTCGAGGGCGCCATCTTTGACGGTTTCACCTACGTCAACAACTTCGTTCTTGAGTTCTTCATCCGAAGGAGCAGCAGGAGACTTTTCAGTGCTGTTTGCGTTCTTTAGAGCTTCCTGCTCTTCCTTCGAGGGTTCGATGGCCTCGCCGGCCTGTTTGGAGACATCGGACAGAGTGAAGGCAGTATCTCGGAGCACTTCTCTTCCTACAGTGCTGAGATCGGACAAGAATATGCGAAAGTCGGAGTTGGTCAAAAGGAGGGATCCGACAGTTTGCAGGCTCTTGTAGGTCGCAACAGCGTCAGCTCGGACCTTCGCCCTAGCAGCTCGCTGTTCAATATGTGCGACATCGACATCCAGGCGCGCTTTGGTGAGGTACCAGATAAAGTCCTGGATTTGATCCTTGCCGTTCTTGTGCTGCAAGACTTCGATGAACTGTGTGATCCACAGCTTGATGCTCCTGATAAGAGCTCGACCCGAGGGGCTCAATTCCTGTCGCTCCGGGTTCAAGATCTGTGCAGAAAGAAGAGTCCTTAGATGAATGATGAGCTGCTCGTTGCTTGGCATATATCCCTTGGAAATGGCGCGGAGCATTTGATATGTATGGAGCTTCTCGTGGAGTCGCGTCTGCATGCTCGTGTCGTCATTGTAGCGCGGCAACAGAGGCTGACGCTCTGCATCTTCGCGGTTTTTACCGACGCCAAAGCATGACAGCATCTTGGAAGCTGCAGGCGCTGATTGAGTGGCAACAATTTATTGATCTGGTTATTCTGTGACTTTTTTTTTTGATTTGGGTATGCGTTCCTGGTTTGACTAGAGGAGATTCGTCCTTATTTGTGAAGTAGGACAAATGGATTACACCACCGACGTCATGACTCCGCCAGGAGCGTAGAGGTACAGCAGCTGCCCCTGCGCATCCTATTATACAGCTTGGAGCTCCGTGATTGGACAACAAAGGCCAGTAGTTTCGCAATCATTATGCTATTGTTGCAGAACAACGGCTCATCGATGATGAGAAGGCTTGGAATACGGAATGCGCCAACAGCAAATGCTTTCGCAAGCAACCAAGTTTTTATCCCAAGAATGGTACATCGTGCCGCAGTGCTTTCTGTAGTTACGGCAAGTAGAGGATGATACAATCAGGTTTTATGCGCCCCATGAATCATTCCATGTGAGACAAGAGGCTCATTTTGGGTTTATAGGTCGAAACATGAATAGAAGTGATAGATTGGCACACAAAGTGCAGTACGTAATACTACGTACAGCACAACACCACAATTGATGCGAAAACATATTCGCGAGTTTTCATGTAAATATCATTTATCCAGTCAGAATTACCGCCTGGCGTTTGCTTGCTCAGAATTTGTTCTGGTACTGAACAACACCATGTCCCACGGCTGTAGACTTAGGTACTGGCGGACCTCGGCATCAGTCTGCCGTGTCCCGTGTAGTCAGCGCCCACTTTCCAAGATCTTCACAACAACAGACTTGACGACACTCGAGGACCGCGATAATCCAGATCTTTGAGAATTGATCGCGGTCTCTGAATCGCTCACATCAGTCACAAACGATCGCAAACCCTACTAAACCTTCATCACGATGTCTGTTGCCACACGTAAAGAATGGAAGCGGCTATCCTTCCAAGAAGCCTTGGAAATGGTCAGAATTCCGAACGAATCTTCGCCACAGCAGCCTATCCAAAAGTTTATGAGTCGTCAGCCGGCTTGGGCTCCAGGTTTGGAACTCCCATGGGATGCTGGGACTACTCCGCCCAAGATCACAAGAGGCGCCTACGGTGCTGTCGTGTATGCACAGGCGGCTTTAGCTGCAACTCGTGTGGTTGAGCAAGAAGATGATAATGAAGGAAAGGAGCAAGGCGATAGGCGAGGGATCCATGTGAGTTTGCTGTTCGAGCAGCGCGCCATAGAAAGTAGTTGCTAAATTTACACTGTCTATGCTAGTCCATACAAGCAGTCTTCACCAATCCCGGACTTTCGGACCGCCCCTTTATCCTTGATGTAACTGAAGTTCATTCAAGTCGTGCGTTCTCTACACGCCTTGTTCACACACGTCAATCAATAGAGCCTTCAAGTATTCCTTTGGGCCCATTCCCAATATCAGACGCCCAGGCACCTCTTGGCAGCCCCTGTTTGACAAGCGTCGTCACCTTCAAACGACCAGTTCCTAGCTCCGACGAGATCCAGGGTATCCCTCCCCAGGAGAGGTTTAAAGAGATTCTCACATTGCGAAATCCGGATGAGTGGGATCCTTGCCCACAGGCCGACGTCGATGCCTTGAAAGCAAAGTTCCCAAATGAAGGTCATGGAGCTTTCCCCATCCTAGACATGTACAAAGTTGACATGACTGCCTTTAATTCGGATAAGCCTGTGCCTGAGCGGAGGGAACTGATTTATTACCGTTTGCTCAAACCTCTTCCTGAAGAAGATGCCAACGCACACGTGGTGTGTCATGCCTTCGAAGCAGACCGCAACGGTCTATTCATGCTTGGCAATCATCTAGGCTATGGTCACGATCTGGGTATTGCGGCAAGTCTAAGCTACTCATTCTACGTACATACCAATGTAGAGGAAGCTGTCATGAGAGGTAGCGAATGGTGGATACAAGAGGTCTCCTGGCCACGCTTCAGCGCAGGTAGGGGCGCAATGGAGAGTCTGACATGGAGTCCGCAAGGAAAGCATATCGCGACTGGCTATCAGGATGGTATCGTGCTTCCGAAGACAGCGAAGCCTGAGCGGAAAACGAAGCTGTAGTGCTAGTCTCTGGACAATCACCAGATCTTTGTTCTTGGGATTGCAAACATTGCACTCACGCATCGGACCCAAAGCTTTCAGCCAACTCATGAATCTATGATTGCTCGTTCTTTCAAGACAAACAAGAAGGCTGATAGTGGTGAGTGTTGAGAACAGTGTTCGAAAGAGGGGACGTTCTCCATGGATGTAAGGATAGGTTATAGAAAGACTTGTAGATTTTTAGGTTGTCAATTACTATGGACCTCAAAACTAAATCTGCCTCCATTATGCAGAGTATGAAACGATCCAAATGCTTGGGAGGATATTGCTGCGCTCCAAGAGTGATCAAGGCACTGATTCGATGCGAGGGACAGGACCAGTTCTTCTAAAGTGACTGATGCTTCCATGCATAAGTACTGCCCATTATGGACCTGACTAACAATCACCCCGATCTCGTAGGTAGATGTATGCAATGAAAATCTTTCGAATGGATAGGACATTGTACTGCAGCTTCTGGTAGACCTTGGGAAGGTAGCTGCACTGCTCCCTCTGCAAACCATCCCCGAGGTGTTGATATCTGCTGCCGCCTTGCTCGAAAACTATCGTTTGTCGCAATGTTTACTAGGGACTTCTTCAACGTGACTAAGATCAAACTCCTTCACTCCCTCACCAAACACTGCACCCGGTGTCTATAGTATATCTTGGCTATACTGATTCACGGCCGTAACACCTGATTCGCTTGACCGACGTGCCAGTGATTATAATTCCTTGCCGCTACACCGAGACATATTATTCCAAAAGTGTGCCACCAAATATCTCGACCTTCTCTCACCCTTTCACCTTATAATTTATCGTCGCTTTCCACTCAAACTCCCTACCGATCGTCAAACAGACAACGCGAGCATCTCTTAGGTCTATTCAATTACTTGGTACGCTACTTCAATTCTCTTGTCTATTCTCCCTGCCCAGTGCGGTTTAGATCATCAAAGAACCCCGAACCTAGATAGGTTTTATATCCTTCTTCCAGAACCAAATCTCTACCCTTTTACGGTGTTTCCTTTCTTAACTGCTCCGATATACCTACGTTATACCGAGAGCAAGGTAATTCACCCAAACTCTATACATCCTTACCTCCCCCATACCCCAAGCCAGTCATGAGGTTATGTGCTGACTCTGAGGCCAAGGTGGCATTCTCTACCAAATCATCAATCCCAAATCCCATTATGGCTGATGCATCCTCTACCCGAGATGAAAACGTAGCACCCGATAAGCTCAATCGAATGTTGCGCAGAAGTTGGGAGACAGTTTATCAACTCACTCCCGACGGGGAGACATATACCTCGCCGCAATGCTTGAACGGTACTCCGGTTCAGAAAATCACCGAGAAATGCGACTATTGGAATTTCGGATGGAATTCCCTGGATGTCTACCTGGCTCAGGAGAAGGGAGAAGAAGAGTCAAAAGAAGAGGCGTACCGGCGTCACAAACTGGATTCCAGCAAAGGAAACTGGCATATACTCAAAACTCACACCGATAATATCTCCAAGCACAGGAGAATTCGAGACATCTTCGGCCCCGACAGTGCGTATCATCCCAACCAATTAGTATCAAAGCACCACCTCCCTTATGACGGGTTGTGCCAAAAAGAATTGATGTATCGCATGGCTTGCAAGGTCGCTGATTTGAGGATCCTTCGAGATAAAGGAGAGCTGGCCATGGACCCCTGGGATTTCTTCCGATGGAGAATATCGCTCAAGCTGCAATCTTGCCTGGACTTCTCTGCTCAGAGCGGTCGCGACTTTGTGAAGACTCTTGTCTACAAGTTATGCGAAGACTCGGGCCCATACAGCACCTCAAAGAAGTACGAGGACCCCCTCCTTCGCCAAGCTATTATCCGTTCGGCAGGCTACCAGAACCGAGCAGCAAGCTTTGGGAAGATCGGCGAGCAAAAGAAAAACGAGCACAAGAAGACAGCCAATGGTTCTAAAGTTCGTCCTCGTATCAAAGTCGAACCTCCGTTGTCGCTATCCAACCCAGAGAAGGCTATTGCACGAATCAAACGGCGGCAGAAAAAGGAAATGCAACTTCCAACCTACCAAGGGGTAAACGCTTATCGTGCACGACAGGCAGCAAAGCAGATATCTCAGAACAGCGGCTCTGAGCCGTGAACCTAGTAATTATTTCACTGGGAGCACAATCCACCGCTCGATCGAATACACCTACACCAGCTTGTTTCCGAAGGTAGATGGTGCACTTGATGCCAACACAACACAGGGATTGAAGAAGCTTTACTCGGAAGACAGAGCATTCGCTTGCTCATATTTCTGTGCCTTTCGCTTACATGCAATTCTTGTTTTCTCGCTCTCTTTCATTGCAGCTAGAGTGATTGTGCTCATGTCTTTATTGGTGGACTTTCACTTGCCTCCATGCTATAGTCTGGTTGATAGTTTCTATCTTATTTTTTTCGCCATTAGATATGGGACTCGGATAATCGGCTTGCTCTCAAATTCTTGACTTTTACCTGACATCTTGAGTTCCATTTTATATTGATGTTGCAGTACCGTGTAAAAGTTGCGATCATTAAGTAATTACAGGACATATCTTCCAAGATTCCACAAGCTTTTAAAAGAGTTCTTGAAATGATCTAATTATGAACGATGCCCATTCCTCCCTATCTAATTTTTTGAGAAGTAGCAGGTGTTCGGTATTTTTCCAATGATAACTATGTGACAATTGGATGGTCGGCTACGTCGGGTATATCGGGTGACGTAGCGAGCCTCTTCAGTAAGTATAGGTGATCGATTCATGAACTCTCGGGTTCTAGCCGAGACATACTTGGAAGTAAAAGAAAATACCGTCCAGAAACCTATCTGCTACATTTGTAAAGTTTTGAGAATCCCGTTGTAGATTACATATGATCGAATTCTCTACAAGGCGCGAGTGTTGTGCATTTCGTCAAAAGGCTGTATCCGCCAAACCACAGGCAAGTTGGAGACGCACCCACCTCACAACCGTTTGTGTGAACCACGTACTAACCCAAGGGCCAGATATGAACACAGCTCTTTCAGTTGCCAAAGCCAGTCGAACTCGCTTTTTGAGCCAGTTTCCATGGACTACGTCGCCATTCATCATAGGCGCACCAATGCGTGTGATGTCAGGACCTCACTTAGCCCTAGCCATATCGAAGGCTGGAGGTCTGGGGTTCATTGGGCCTGGAGCAAAGCCAGAGGATACAGGTAGAGATCTCACTGCCGTCAGGCAACTTTTGCGCAACTCGCGACCAAATAAGTTACTTGTTGCGGAAGCTCTTCCTGTTGGTGTCGGCTTTCAGCTTTGGAACGGCGATCTCAACTCTGCCGTCCGGGCGGTTCAAGAACACAAGCCCTGTGTAGCATGGCTTTTTGCACCCCGTCAAGGACAAGAGGAATTTGATCAGTGGACATCCCGGATCCGGGAAGCTTATGCTGATATCCAAATCTGGATCCAAATCGGTACTGTACAAGAGAGTATTGAAGCTGCAAAGAGCGCGCATCGCCCAGACGCTTTAGTGGTTCAAGGAGCAGAGGCTGGTGGCCATGGCCGAGCTACTGATGGCCTGGGAATCATGGCGTTGTTCCCTGAAGTCGCGGATCAAGTTCGTGATTCTGGCATGTCCTTGTTTGCAGCTGGAGGCATCGCGGACGGTCGCGGAGTCGCAGCAGCGCTGTCACTCGGAGCAACGGGCGTAGTAATGGGCACACGCTTTCTTGCGGCCACTGAAGCTCGCATTAGCAAAGGGTACCAGCAAGAAGTCGTACGAGCCACAGATGGAGCCCAGTGTACTACGAGGACAATGCTTTACAACCATCTCAGGGGCACAATGGGCTGGCCCGAGCAGTATAGTCCACGTGGTATTGTCAATCAGAGTTTCCACGATCATCAAGCAGGTGTTGATTTTGAGGAACTCAAGAAACGGCATGAGGAGGCCGTACAGTCTGGGGATAAGGGCTGGGGGCCAGCGGGTAGGTTGGCGACATATGCTGGTGCGGCTGTTGGTTTGATCCATGATGTACGAGATGCTGAGGTAATTGTGAATGATGTTCAGGCTGAAGCTAAAAGCATTGTAGCAGAGCTGTCTAGCCAATTCACTTAGGTGAATGGAATATCGAGGCCCACGACGTGGAAGAAAGAGTGGGAGAGACAAGACGATATGCTGTCTACGAACCACTTTTTACTTTACCAAACCACAATTTTATGTACGATCTTGTGTAGATAGTATATCGATCTGCTCCATGTGTTCAAGCTGATGAGCACTAGTGACTTAAGACTGGTGTTGTATATACCAACCCCAATGCATCCCTTCAAAAGCCCAACATCGAAACCTCGATCTGATGATAATCTGGGTTCAAGAAAACATATATACTAAGACTCTCGCCGGTACCTGCTTCTAGTAAGGGTCATTATCGAGATGTTCTTTTTCAATTTAACATCCCTCTCAATCATACCATTTTCAGTCCTTCCAAATGACATTTCCGTAGGTATAGGTAGAATACCAATCATATGCCCAGTGTAGAAGCTATAGTACTAAGTGGATTAGTTGATGCAAATCTTCGAAGATACCATATTCCCCAATCTATAACCTAGTAATATCAAAGAGGCTTTGAGACAGTCGTCGTGGAGGAGTGCAGAGAGGCTCCTCTAATCCTGCATCTTAGTTGAATAAATGATCCAAGATATAACCGGCTCTCATAATATTCTACAATTACACATAGAACGGCACGAGCTGGGTAAACTCGTGTACATTAATAGTAGCAATCGGTAATATAGAGTACCACGGTAGTCTCTGGTACTCTGTTAAACTACAGTCTAGATTCTGACTAAGCGGGCGCAGAAAGTGAGATCTGGGTTGAAACTAGAGAATATCAAAATGAAATGATTGAATACAGCGTCAAGCGATAGAGCTATTTCAATGCCATTAAATATTAATTACGATTCTTCTCGAGCTCTTGAAGCTTCTAATGACGATCCCGTATCTCACCCAGAACGTCACGAACCGGAGCTTCGGATAGATCACGTGGTGCAAAATATCACAACTCCAATTGGCCAATGCGCTTGCCCGGATGGATCCATTTCCAACTTCGACCCAAATCAGCCCATTCCTCACAAATCCCTCGACAACACCTCTCCCAGCCCATCCCGAGTCTTCTTCACCCATTGCCCGGCGCAAACCATCAACAACATGTTCCTGCAACGCTCCGCCCTCACTGCGGCTCGCCGCGTCGCCGCCCGACCTGCTGCTGCTCGCACCTTCGCTACCTCCTTCGTCCGCCGTATGCAATTCCCATTTTGTTTCCTCCGCTCGGCCAATGGAAATCGTCGTATGATGGCTGACTAGTGTTTTTGCTTCACCAACAGGAGATGCTGCTCGCCCTTCCACCCCCAGCGAGCAGGCCGCTGCTCTCGCCGGTACCGCCGAGAAGAAGGTCGGCTCCTACAAGGTTCTGAAGGGTACGTAAATCGACAACGCTGCCGTCGACAGTCGCAATGGCGCCTCGTAACCTCGGTCGACGCACTGTGATGTGACGTGATGTGCAACATCCGCTGATAAGCTTCCTTCTATAGAGGTCAAGACCGACGAGGACCTCTTCGGTCCTGGTGCCGCCCCCGGTACCATCCCTACCGATCTCGAGCAATCCACCGGTCTCGAGCGTCTGGAGATTCTCGGTAAGATGGAGGGTGTCGATATCTTCGACATGCGCCCTCTTGATGCCACACGCCTTGGCACGATGGATAACCCTATCATGGTCCGATCTGCTGGTGAAGAACAGTTCGCTGGTTGCACTGGTTTCCCTGCCGACTCCCACGGTGTCTGGTGGCTCGGCGTGAGTTTTGACCTTGAATTTCGGACAGGTGGAAGTGGGTTGCTGACGTTGTGAATCTAGCTTACCCGCGAGCGCCCTATTGAGCGTTGCCCCGAGTGCGGCAGTGTCTACAAGATGGATTACGTCGGTCCCGAGGACGATCACCACCACCACCACCCTCCTGAGTTCGAGGAGCCCAAGACCTTCGCCGATTACGTTAAGCCCGAGTACCGCTACAAATAGATGCATTGCACCCAGAACCAGCGAGGAGATAGGGCTGTAGTAAAATCCGAGAACTAGATGGATATGGATGGTCCCCCGGGGAGAAGCCGTTTTATGTAGATTAGGGTGCCTTATTCCCTGTGTCAATTTACCAAGTTAGCTTGCAGAAGTTGATGTTGACTCTATCCTGATTTCGTATATGCGAGAGTGGTAATTCGTCCATTGGGCTTGTATGTACATATGGCAATACTTCCAAAGCTCCTGTTTACTGAATTACCCTGGCTTGTGATGTCATTTCGTGGTTGAAAGTGAAACATAGTTTGAACTGTTGCCAACCACGAATAAGAACACCAATATTGTGCCATAACATATGATGGGCCTATTGAAATCGGGCAATAAGCTCTTGGGCATGATATCGGATGTTTCGAGCAATGTCACTTTAGTTTCCGCTCAACTATATCGATGCCTTTGTGGAGGTCCTTTCATCCTCGGTTACCCAAGTGGTATGATAACATGGGTTTGCCGGCAGCGGAAGGGACATAGTAAGAAAGCCGCCCAAGCTGTGCCCTTTGTTCTCATGTGTTCGATGGTGCAAAAGACCATATCACTTTGCTCGCCTGTTGCTGTTCAACCTTCGTTCTCATCGAAGCTCAGCTTGATCTTTTTAGCCTTCTTCTTCGCCTTGCGGTTCTTGGCAAGCTCCTTCCCGGAAGATTCATGTTTCTTGTCCTCCTCGCCCCCCTCAATCTTGGCTTCACCAGCGGCATCACCAACGACTTTTCCGACTTTGCGTTTCCTGCCTCCAATAGCAGCCTTGCTCTCTGGCTCTTTGGCAGCTTCTTTCACCTCAACAGGTTCCGGCTCTTGATCGCCGTTGTCTTTGACAACTCCATCCTTGTCGACTTCGAGACTCACAACATTGCCATCTTCATCTACAACCAGAGGCGCATCTTCAGCTTCTTCACTGCTGGAACGCTTCTTGGCTGACCTGCGTTGCGCGGCGAGTATTGGATCCGGTCCTCGTGCGCCTGCGGCTTGAGCGCGCAGAGCAGCAAGGAATGGCGGTGCTGCGTTGTCGTAAGACAGGTTTTTTGAGTTGATTTTGGGAGTCATGGTTTGATGATGAACGAGGCAGGATACAATTCTCAGCTGGGTCGTGGTTGGTCAAGCTCACACTTGTCAATGATTGGTCTACTGACAAGATCCCAGATCCAAACTCACTGCAGGCGGCTCTTGGGAGTGCAGTAAGCCCCTAAGCTCCTCTGGGCGGTAGTGCATGTGCAAAACGTGGGGCTTCTGCGAAACCCTTTTCTCAAGATCAAGATTTGAGTCGAGTTTCTTGCTTTCGCTTAGTACAACAAGCGTCCGCTGCAAGTGACAGGTGAGAACCTAATAATAAAGCTTAGACTTTCTCCTGACAAGGAACTTCAGTTCAGGTCAGTCATGTCTTAGAATGCATTTGACCACGACCCGGGAGATGCTGATATCCCGCCCTCATTTAGGTGAAGTTGCATTGTTTGATTGGGCTAAGCTGTCATTATTGGCTCTCGGACGAAGCCGTGGCCCCTGTAGCCATCCGGGATCGTGTGGGTTGGTGCATGAATAATGTAGTGCTATGTACATCAGTCGCTGTGCTTGTGCCAGTACAAACAACAAGTCCCTTCTTTTCTTTTTTCCCTAGCACATCATCGCGGCCCCATCTTGTCGTGGTCCCGATGTTCTACTCCCACTTTCCAGCCTCTAGAAGTTCTAGGTTCTCCCTTTTTCCTCCTTAAACTTCCACTGGACGTTAGATCATCCCTTTCAAAGCCAAGGCCGTTAGCCTGTTGACATCTGGGACTCAGTCTCCGTTTTGTCTCCTCCATTCGCCCCTTGCTCACCGCGTGCCGCACCTCAACATTCCCTTTCCTTGTTCTTGAATGAGTCTCTGTCGTTATCATTGCCAAGGAGGTTTGTGCCCCACTGTCCGTCTCTGCCGGACGCGTCAGTAGGTTTTTGCCAGGTCGATTCTGTTCAGGGAATGTGGTCCCTGTCGCTCATTACTTAATTTGCTCCATATCCATCTGTGCTTGTACATCCATCTTTCTTAAGATCACATCCCAAGATCTCAAGGAGGCGGGCAATCCAATCTACCTGCTCACATCGATTCCTACGTGCTTGGACGAAACGACCAAAACGACGAGCCACGACAACGATACGACGACCGTTTTCTTCTACCCCAATTACGATTGCTATAATTTTTTTCTTTTAACTTTATGGTCCCACCTCGAAGATCGACCTACCTACCGAGCTACGGTACAAGCCAATTGCCCCATCCACCGACCCCGATATCCCCTGCTCTCCTATTTCTACAAGTTCGAGTTCGACTTGGACATCGACATTGTCTTCGCCGGCTGTCGCAGGCGCTTCATGTTCCCACGCTTTCAATTGCTATCAACTAGGATACCTGCCGCGGTGGTAGGCAACTTCTCGCCATGGATTTAATACGGAGGGCCACCAAGGTGGCTCCCAGCAAACCTCCTCTACAGCTTCCTCTCGATGAAAAGAGAAACTCTAAACACAACAAGCCTGTCGACTCTCGCATGGCCTTTTTCCGCCGACCTCTGCGGTTAAAGGGTAACTCAACAATTTCTGTACCCCTGGGCGTGGTTATCTTTTTCCCTATGCTTGTTTTAATCCTTATTTTTATTCTATTCGTCAGCCATCCCAGTTCTCCGGGGCATTTCCTCATACCAGGAGGTGCTCCCCCTAAGATGCGGTACGTACGAGCTGGCCAAGGTCGAAATTCCCCATAGCTAACAAGTTGATCAGAAAGATCAGCGAAAAGTACGACAAGGTGTTCGTCGAGGGCTGCGCCCAGCCCGACACCAGCAAACCTCGAGCCAACGCCGCCTTCGTGATATTGGCGCGGAATCAGGAGATTGATGGTGTGTTGCAATCTCTCAAGTCGGTCGAGAGGCACTTCAATCGATGGTACCACTACCCTTATGTATTCCTCAACGACGGCGATTTCGACGACAACTTCAAGGAGGCCGTTAGGAATCATACATCCGGTGAAGTCGAGTTTGGAAAGGTTGGGCCCGATATGTGGGGGTTCCCCGATTGGATCGACCCCAAGGTAGCTGCAGAGGGTATTGCCAAGCAAGGTGATGCTGCAGTCATGTACGGAGGTCTGGAGAGCTACCACAAGATGTGTAGATTCTACTCCGGGTAAGTTAGGGCGGTTGCATTGATTAGCCAATGACCCGACTAACGTCGCATATAGATTTTTCTTTAACCATCCTCTACTGCTCAAGTACGAGTGGTACTGGCGAGTCGAGCCCGAGATCAGCTACTTCTGCGACATTACATAGTACGCCTCCACCTTTTTAACGATATACGTTCACATTACTAACTGGAAGCAGTGATCCTTTCCAGAAGATGATCGAGCATAACAAAACATACGGCTTCACGATTGCCGTCAAAGAACTTCGCGAAACCGTTCCCAATATTTTCCGATATGCGTCTGCCTATAAACGACTAAACAACATCACATCCAAGGGCTTGTGGGAAATGTTCGTAGAACCCCCGGAAGAAGACGACGACGAGACTGCCAAGGACAGTGATACTTCCCCGCCGGAGAGGAGTTTCTGGGATACTCTCACAGGAAAGAAGGGAAACCATGTCGATCCCGAGTCAATGGAGGGAGAGGCCTACAACATGTGCCATTTCTGGTCCAATTTTGAAATTGCGAAGCTTAGCTGGTTCCGCAGTAAGGAGTACCAGGATTTCTTCCAGATGATGGACCGAAGTGGTGGCTTTTGGATGGAACGAGTATGCAAGCCAAATTCCTCCCTTTTGTAACGATGCTGACATTCCTTAGTGGGGCGATGCTCCTATTCACTCCCTTGCCGCAGGTGCTCTGCTCGGGCCCCAGGATATTCATTACTTCCGAGACTTTGGATACCGGCACACAACGATTCAGCACTGTCCTGCCAATGCGCCGGGTAAGCAGCTTGCACGCGAGCCCTACCTTGAGAAGACAACGTTCCCCGAGTACAAGCGATTCGAGGAAGATGACTACTGGGAGCAGTGGGACGATGTGCAAGAAGGTGGTATTGGCTGCCGCTGCCGATGTGATACGGATGTTGTGGATGTTGAGGGCAAGGAAGGATCTTGTCTCGCTGAATGGGTCGACGTTGCTGGTGGCTGGGCTCACCCATACTAAGCCATTCGACAACTCCAGATCGCCTCAGCGATGGCCCACGAGAAGGCGATCAATTTCAGAGTTTTCGATTACCTCGCTTACCATCCAGACATCAATGGCGCTCCAGGGGATAAACAACTTCGGTTTGAACAGGTCATCGGGATCATTATACACAGGGAAAGGATAAAAAAGACGGGTGCGGCGTTTTGTTTCAGCACGAGTATACAGTTGTTCGTGTTGCGAGTTCTTTGGCTACACACTCGGCTTGGGATGCTCCTTCGCCGTTGCTCTACGGATACGGCATACGCGTTGTAGGGAATTCGTTCACATGATATGGGGACTTTTGTAAGGCATTCCGATAGATCATGCTGCTTTGTACCCTGGCTTAGAGGTATCAAGAGTACCTCCAGGGCTAATGATACACTTGGGATGAGAGACCACTCCTTCCTGAAGATCTCAACCGCTCAAAAGAGTGGCTCGATTTTATGTTTCTTTCACCTTTTCTCCCTTACTTTGGCCTTGATTAACTTCCCCTTGTAAGCCTCACGCCCTCATGCAGCCATACTTTAACTATTTAGAATTGGTGAGGCAGATTGACAGGGGCTGAATGGACGTGGCGTTGGAGGCCCATGACTAAAAGGCACTGCCTTCAACACCATAAAGTGTTAATCTAGACCCACCATAGTTATGTTGTAGGTAAGGACTAAGTCCTTTGTATAATAAAAGTCCTAGAAATTCACTTGAAGAAAGCTGCTAGACCTCAACATCATTTCTGGGTTACTACTCTACGCTTCAAAAAAAAAATCCGGTCCAACACTCTGATCTTCGTATATTTCATAATGGATACGTTGAGCCGTTTTTCCGAATATGTCTTTGGTACTACAACTCGTCCTCGCGAACCATGCGGTCGAACAGTGCAGATCATGTCAGATCTTCATTTGGAGCTCAATAGCCAATATGCAACATTTGACTTTCCCGTTAAAGCACCTCTCCTCATACTGGGCGGCGACATTGGTCGTTTGGTGGACTATGACATGTTTCTCCCGTTCCTCGCTCGTCAAACAGACCGCTTCGAAAAGGTCTTTCTAGTACTCGGTAACCATGAGTTTTACGAGATGAGCTATGAGGGTGGCGTGGAAAAAGCTAAGCAACTGGAGAATGAAGAGATTCTTGGAGGGAAGCTCGTGGTTCTGGATCGAAATCGGTGGGATGATCCTGACTCCAAGCTCACTATCCTTGGTGCAACGCTATGGTCGAAGGTCCATCCTTCAGCAGCCGAGATGGTCGCTCTCCGGGTCTCGGATTATAAACTCATCTCGGACTGGTCCGTTGCCAAGCATAACCAGTGCCACGCCCGCGATCTCGCGTATCTCGCAGAAACTGTCACCGAACTCAACAGCCTCCCCACAGAATCTCAACGGACCGTTTTGGTAGCGACTCACCACGCGCCCTGTGTCAACGGGTCGTCAAGGCCGGAACATGCCAAAGCGCCTTACAAGACGGCATTTTCGACGGATGTGATCCAGGCGAGCGAGTTTATGCGTGGGGTTGCGGTGTGGATGTTTGGGCATACGCATTTTACGACGGAGTTCCAGAAGGGTGGCGTACGAGTTGTTGCGAATCAGAGAGGGTATGTTTTGGGATACAAGGGACCGACTTTGGAGAATACAAAGGGGTTCGATGATGGGAAGGTAGTGGAATTGTGATCTGTGAGTACAGAGGCTTCGTGTGCTTCTGATGTTGAGTATCTATCTTTATGGAGCTTAGAGCTTGGAGCTTGAGAGCTGATATTATTTCTAGTCGCGACGATATTGTTACCATGTTGTATATATTTGAGCTACTCCATAATTATAGTACGTTTTATTGTTTAGAAATAGAGAGTATGAAAAGTTCATCTGACTGGTAACATCTATAACGGCCCGACCGCAGACTGGATTAAACCAACAAAATATTAATTTCAACGCAACTCTGCTACAACACAAAACGAGATATATGTTGGACCTACCCTGAGCGGGAACTAGCATACACGAGGTGATTGCACCGAGGAGTAAAAGAATATTATCACGCTTGGACACTGCAAGTCCTGCGGTTTCGTCACATGTCTCCAGTTCTCGCAGGGTAAATAGATGGCGAACATGTGTAAGTGCCCATTGCCATATGTGATTGTTGGTTGACAAGAGTCATCATACCCAGCACGGCTTGTACCATAATCATACTCGGCCGCATGCCGCGTCTTGCGGATTAAGCATGGTTATGCGGGTTTATACTATCACACGATTTTACTCGTCGATCAACTACTTACTTAGGGCTCTGGTTGTAACCTGTTGGCTGTGTATGTCAAATACCCCTGCTGGTTGTTGGTCCATATCTCTGCGGCACAGAGGATGGCTCGGACTATGATGGAATACAGGTATCAACGCAGGGTATGGAGAATGCTGTTATTGAGATTAAGCGAGTATGTCGTGTTATAAGTGAGTGTTGGCCCTCGGCATTAATTCATGGCATTTTGTTACCTTACGATTTGACTCCGCAGCATCGTCAAGTCTGATAGCCCGTTATCGTGAGTCGATGTCCATTACCCTGAGAACAAGATTCAGAATTCTAAGAGCTAACTTGGTAAAGGTTACCTATCGCGCACAACGAAGACGTGAAGCCGTTAAACTGAGAGAGTGGATGCGTTGGGCCGAGGACGGTCGAGCCCAAGTCCACAAACCCTCCCAATCACCAGCAGGGCAATCTCACTCTGATAAAAGCCAGTTCAACATAGAATAGAACGTATTCTCTTGTTGCATGGTCCCAAAGAGCTATCTGGGCAATTTGAAAGCATCAAGATCAAGCAGTTCGTGAGAGGTTGCGTCGAACTGGGTGATGATGGGTGTACGCAGCAAGCGACTAGAAGACTCTTCAGGCTTGTCGTCTGATCCGGGATATATGTTTCTTGTGATTGGAGTTCCTATCATTGCGATATTCTTGATCAGCTTATGTATATGGGGTATATACAGATCCAATAAGGCGGAGGAGAGGATCGGGGAGGCTCAACGAGCTGAAATGGCTACGGAAGTATCCCCGTATAACAATGAGGATGCAAATAGCTTAGATTCTAGGACACTATTTAATTGACTGATGCATCTTTCTTGGCAGATATCGTGCTTGAAGGCCCGATATGATGACCAGGACCAAACGTACGAAGAACAAACAATTGGCACATTGACGAGATATTCTACTACTGTCAAATACCTTAAGAGTTATACCCTGGCACGGTTTCGTAATGCTTAGTCTAGAAGAGAGCAATTTCATGATCATTGTCCAGCCCTAAATCTAGATCCTCGTGTAAGTCAAGTCTATCCCCGGCTGCCATATGCCAAAAGCATTAACTTCCTTTCACGTATCAACATGAACCTATTCCAATCGATTCCATGAGATGATAAGGAAAAGGAGATTAGTTTCTCTATATTTATTAGTTGGTTCATCAAGTGATGTATTTCCTCGAATTCTCGGTGTCAAGTGAGCTTGAGGCATTCTTTCGGCCTGAGGCATCAACTGCCCTGGATTGACGATTCTCGCGCTAGGACCTCCAAAAAATTGACGGTCGACTTGGAGTTCGCCAGCATCAAAATCAAGACTCACGGCCACGGCGCCTTTTCCACGACGATGCCTCCTCGAATCTCCCCATTTAGCACGTCGCTGTGCTGCAGAGCGACTGCAAATGCTCCTGTGGCATCGCTGACCGCCTACCTCTCCGGCCTCTCCCTCCAGACCCGCAATGCGTCTATCCTCACCAGTCTTGCAAACACCCCCGGTGCCATCCATGTGAAGAAGCGAGTTGGTCGTGGTCCTTCGTCAGGACACGGAAAGACATCTGGTCGTGGTCATAAGGGTCAGAAGCAGCATGGAAAGGTCAAGCCTTGGTTCCAGGGTGGTCAGACACCTTTGATCGTCAAACATGGCCGAAAGGGTTTCAGCAACTTGTGAGGCGCCCACGATTGTCCCGATAGAACACTAAAGATTTCGGGAGGGAGAAGGTTTCAATTGACTAACATATCTACAGCCGAGCCCCTCAAATGTCAGAAGTCAACCTCGACCAAATTCAGGCCTGGATCGATCAAGGACGAATCGACCCCACGAAACAGATTACCCCGAAGGAATTGATCGAGAGCGGCATCCTCGGCACTATCAAAGACGGTGTCAAGGTGTTGTCCCGTGGCGCAGATTCTCTGAAGCAGCCCATCGACGTAATGGTCTCTCGTGTTTCTTCCGGAGCCATCGCTGCTATCGAAGGTGCTGGCGGCAAGGTCTTGACCCGATACTACACCAAGTTGGCCATAAAACGACTCTTGACTGGCGAGTCTGTTAACACCGATCAACCTCTACCCCAAGGCAAGGAGCACGTCGATACTGTGCTGGCTGCAGCCCGCGAATCTCCCTTCCGATACCGGTTACCCGACCCTACTAGCCGCGAGGACATCGAGTACTATCGCGATCCCGCACACCGAGGATATCTGAGCCACAAGCTTGCACCAGGCGAATCACCCAGTTTGTACTTCAGGGTGCCTGGAGTACAGAAGATTAAGAGCGAGGTTAAGAAGGAGAAGGCAGCCACCGAGGAGACTCTTTTCTAGAGAGTTGGATTGGGCGTGCTGAGGAATTGTATTATAATGACCGTGTATAGACACTTAAATGTGATAACAAGAAATGTACAATGAATTGAAATGGACTCACCCAAGCTGAAAGACAATCCATGATACTGGTTGCGTCTAATTGAAGATTAGCCACAGTTTTAGACAGTTTGTGGCGTTATAGCCGTTCCATGTACTGTATGCATTAGGCAGGTACGTACCATGACGCTCCACAACAGCTCTCCGGGTTAAGGTGATGTCGCAGACCCAGGCCTTCTCCACTTGGGATGACTTCACCAACCTCCCGGTTGCTCCTCAATTCGCGTGTATTTCGTTCATTAGAGCTTCTGTATCGGTTGTTGGCTTCGCTTCAACTCGTGTGTTCCCAGGTTCTCTACGTTCTCGGCCCGGTATTGCGCGCCCAAGACGATTGCGCTGCATTGTCCGCTCACCGAGACATTGGTTACGAATCCTTCCCCATCTAGACATCGGATCTACAATCGCTCCACGAGCATCGCGACTCGGCTGATCGATATCGACAAAGCTACCACGCGCTACAAATAACTTTACCTTAACTTCTCATAGTCGCAATGTCCCTCTTTGGTTCATCACCACCTGAGGACGGCTCAGATATGGGCCCATCTAATCCTCCAGCCCGTCGCGGCGGTGCTGGGCTCTTCGACGATGATTCCGCATCTAAGCCGTCCAACAGCCTCTTTGCTGACGATGACGCTCCCCAAGACTCGCCCTGGGATATGCCCACGCCTCGCAAGAAGCAGAGCCGTGCCGACCTTATCCGCAACCTACTCCCTGGCAGCGACGTGCCCGATAGCTATATCGAGACCTTCGATACAGTGGTGCGTGAAGACGGCAGCGGAGGTCAGGTCACCTCTGGGGGTGTCGCAAAGCTCTTTGCTACAGCCAGACTCGGCGCCGATGCTCAAGCTCGCATCATGTCTTTGGTCGCTCCCGGGGCCGGGGATGTCATGCTAGGTCGAAACGAGTTCAATGTACTGCTGGCCCTGGTAGGTCTGGCACAAGAGGGCGAAGTCATAAGCCTAGATGGTGTTGATGAACGCCGAAGACGTGAGTAAACCTATCCCTTCATTTTGCACTTCGCATTGAATTTTTTCTCCTCGTGTAAATGGCCTACCTGCCAAGACCTATAAGTTGTCTTATCGTCTGGTCCATGCTGTCCCATGTCATATCTGTGCTGTCATCCCCGGTGGTTGGTGGGGACACTACTCAGTCCAGCTAATAACTCATTTCCATCACAGACCTTCCGCAACCCAAGCTCGCAGGGCTTACTGCAGAGCCCGTTCTGCCTCCAGTTGCTGAACTTTCTGCAAAACCTCCTCAAACGCCCCCCAAAGATAATCCTCCTCAACAACAACAAACACCGCCCTCTCAGCAGCCTAAACAATTGCGACCAGCCATGGATGACCCTGAAGAAGATCCCTGGAATAGCCCAGACATGCACAAGACCCACGATCACGGTCCCTCCAAGTCCAACGGTGCCCAGCGCAACAACACGAATGGCCATGCCAGCTTCAGCCAAACACCCCCGACAACAGTAATCGATGCTCCTCCTTTGACGCATATTGCATCACCTCAGGTTGCCTCTCCAAATAGCCGCCGACAACCCAGCAGCAGTTCGGTGGCAACGCCAGGCGGATGGGGATATTTCGAAGGACATGCTCCCGGCATAGGCGGCTTTGGAGAATCACCATCTGGCCCTGTTGCCAACCCATTTGGTAACGCTCATGATGCGACGCCCAGCGCACGGCCCCCGCCAGTTCTTCAACATCATGCGAGCAGTGGTAGAGCCAGCCGCGGCGTTGAGGAAAATGTTGTTGTGGTTCTTATGCCCGAGAAGGAAGGTGTATTCATGTTCCAACATCATAATTATGAAATCTCGAGCTTGAGGCGCGGCAGCAAGGTCGTTCGCAGATATAGCGACTTTGTCTGGTTATTGGATTGTCTACACAAGAGATACCCATTCCGTATTCTGCCGCTGCTTCCACCTAAGCGTGTAGGTGTAAATGGTAGCCATTTATCAAATGATGGTGCTTTCATCGAGAAGCGAAGAAGGGGTTTATCGCGATTCTTGAATGCTCTTGTTAGACATCCTATCTTGAGCCAAGAGCAGCTCGTCGTTATGTTCTTGACTGTTCCCACTGTAAGTTGACCACTTCCATACGTATAAGCCTACTGCTGAAGCTAATATCAGCACCAGGAATTATCTGTGTGGCGCAAGCAAGCCACTATTTCAGTTCAGGACGAATTCACCGATCGAGCACTACCACCTGGTCTGGAAGATTCGTTGCCAGCTGAGCTCGAGGACCTCTTCTCTCGAACACGTAACGGTGTTAAGCGCTCTGCTGAGCTCTACATCACCGTTTGTAACATCATGGATCGTCTTGTCAAGCGAACTGAGGGTGTGGCTGCCGACCATGCTCGCATCGCTCTCTCTTTGGCCTCCCTCACGGAAACATCTGAAGATACGTACGCGACAGACACCAATGAAGTTCCCCTGCTCAACGACGGGCTGGTTGCCATGAGCAAACACCTGAGGACATGCCAGGCTCTGATGGAAGATGAGAGTCGCGGCTGGGATGAGGGCGTGCTGGAGGACCTGAAGCGCCAACGAGATGCTCTCGTCAGCGTGCGTGAAATGTTTGAGCGAAGGGAAAGGTTGGACAAAGACAATATTCCTTATCTGGAGCGCAGGATCCAAACCAACGAAAGTAAGCTCGCCAGCTTGAGATCTAAGCCGGAAGGTGTAGTCAAGGCTGGCGAAATTGATCGGGTAGCGGAAAACATCATCAAGGTAAGTTAGCAGCTTCCCACAACTCCGTTCAGCGAACTAACACAGAAACAGGATAAGGAATCTATTGTCCAGCAGCACAATCGGTCCATCTTTGTCAAGGAGTGTATCCGCGACGAACTCGTCATATTCCAAACTACACAGTACCATATCAGCCGCTGGAATCAAGACTGGGCCGGTGAGCGAGTCAAGTATGCCGAGATGCTTGCGGACAACTGGCGACGACTACTGGATGAGCTGGAAGGCATGCCTCTGGGTGACTAGAGTCCGCCAGAGAGCCATCGAGTTTTATTCGTGGCGGCTGATGGTGAGCCTGAAGAACGGTTTGACTCAGCACCCTAGAGGGAGGTGAGGTGGTAATTGGATACTCAAGTTTATGGAGAGAGGGATGGTCGTGGTGCGTTTTGAATTTATCGTTTGCGTTCAAGATGCGTTTCTGTTCAGTGTTGAGAATGAGTGACTATGCATGGGTTGAAAGGAGAGTGGTAAGTCGGAGACTGAGAGAAGCATGTGGATGTATGCTCGATACCCTTCCTTCGTTTTAGTTTTGAATGCATATTGATAGGAGAAAGCACCAAGATGTTAGGTATATACGAGCCGCTGCTCGTTGAATCCTTTTTACGATATATATCCTTAACTTGCCATGTAGAAAGTGATATAATGGTATTAAGCTAGCTTTTTATGAATCGCCTCATATTGTTGTGTTTTTGGTTAAACTTTTGTTCATCTCGTCATATGTCTACCACTGGTCCGTTACGGCACCGTGAGAAGCATCTCCGACCAACTTGGCGTACTTGGCCAATGTACCTCTCTTAACTCTGGGTTCAGGGGCCTTCCACTCGCCCCTTCGCTTCTCCATCTCCTCATCAGTGATGTCAACATCGATACGGTTGCTGACAGCGTCAATGGTCATGACATCTCCATCCTTAACCAGAGCGATAGGACCTCCGACCATAGCCTCGGGCACGACGTGGCCTACGATGAAACCGTGAGAAGCTCCACTGTATCGTCCATCTGTGACCAGAGCCAGATTCGAAAGACCAGCGCCCATGATGGCTGCAGAGGCCTTGAGCTGCTCGGGCATTCCGGGACCACCCTTGGGGCCTTCGTATCGGACAATGATAACCAGGTTACCATCAGACTGCTTGATTTCACTGTTGGCCAGAGCAGCATTAAGCTCCTTTTCGGTGTTGAATACGCGGGCCTTGCCGGTGAATTTCAGGCCCTCCTTGCCGGTGATTTTGGCGACGGCACCCCCAGGGGCGAAGTTACCTTTCAGGATGCGAATGTGGCCGGACTCCTTGATGGGGTTCTCGAGAGGACGAATAATGTCCTGGCCAGGGTCCAGACTGGGCCAGTCCTCGACGTTCTCGGCGAGGGTCTTTCCAGTGATGGTCATGATACTGCCGTCGAGGAGACCGCGAGCGACAAGCATCTTAATCACTGAGGGTGTTCCTCCGACCTTGTATAGGTCTTCCATGTAGTACTTTCCACTGGGGGCGAGGTCGGCGAGGAAAGGGGTGCGATCACTGGTACGCTGGATATCATCGATAGTCAGGGGCACGTCAGCAGTGTTGGCCATGGCCAGGAAGTGAAGAACACCGTTCGTTGAGCCTCCGAGGATCATGGTTAGAACGAGAGCGTTCTCAAAAGCAGCGCGCGTCATGATATCACGAGGACGAAGATCTTTCTCCATGGTAGTTCGGATAACCTGAGCGGCACGCTCACACTCGCGGCGCTTTTCGGGGGACTCAGCAGGATATGACGAAGAGCCAGGCAGGGTGAGACCCATCGCCTCAATGGCGGTAGCCATAGTGTTTGCCGTGTACATACCACCACAGGCTCCAGCGCCGGGACAGGCATGCTTCTCAATATCCCCCATGACATCAGAACTCTCCCGACCAGGCTCGCCGGGGTTCGTCTTTGCGTGAAGGCGGCCATAGGTGAAGGCTCCTGAGGCCTCGTAGCAGGTGCTGATGTTGATGGGCGTCTCAAGAAGGTTGGAGTGGCCCTTGCGGATGGTACCGCCATAAATCATGATAAAGGGGCGGTTGTGACGAGCGGCGGCAATGACGGTACCGGGCATATTCTTGTCACATCCAGGAATGGAGATGTTGGCGTCATGGTGCTGGGCGCAAGTAACAGACTCGATAGAATCAGCAATGATTTCTCTACTTTGGAGAGAGAACCGCATGCCTGAGATATCGTTTGAGTAAATTGTGAGATAATCTGAGAGATTCACTCACCTTCGCCTCCCATAGTGATAGCATCAGAAACACCAATGGTGTTGAACTGCCATCCGATCATCCCCTCCTTCTCGATGGAGTTCTTTACAATTTGGCCAAGGTCAAGGACTGTTTGTATGTGAGCACATATTTGCCAGCATTCATATCATATGTTACTCACGATGAGTGCTGCACGATTCATTAGTATCGAGTCTCACAGGAGTATGGGTTTAAGACTCACTTGCAAGGGTTGCCCTGCCACCAGACGGTAGCAATACCGACCTGGGGAGAGTTCTTCATCTTGTCCTCATTTGGAACGCCGGCTCCGTAAAGCATAGCCTAGATATCATGCAGTGTCAGTGAGGGGCAGGTGGGCAGCATGAAGTCATCACGCACCTGAGCTCCGGGATAGTCATGCTCGCGGGTGATCTTTGTTGACCAACGGTTGAGAGGGCCTCCAGGAGGCAGGCAGGGAAATGGGATGTAGTCGCTGGACTGCTTAGGGTCATGGGTGGGAATATTTGAAGCTTGTTTGTCCGCCATGATGATGATCCTTGTTGGAGTTGATTCTCCGTTATAGTTGAGGGGTGAAGGTCCCGTTTGTGGATGAGCAGTCAAAGAAGGTACTCAAGTAAATTGACGTGATGGTGTTTTTGCTAACTCCTATTGATCACGGTTAGTGTTGTTGGAGAGCAAAAATAACTGATGGCGATGTCGGAGAGAGGAGGAAGGGGGCGGATGAGTTATAAGGAACAGAAGCAGGAGAGGAACAGAAGCAGGAGCAAAGCTAACACGGGCAAGTGCTGCCAAGGTTTAACCCCACGGGCACTTACCTCGTCAGAAAGAAATTGATCCTTGACAAGCAGGGTGAGAGTGAGCCTGGGGAATTTTTACTTTGGCCAAAGACAAGCGTTTGATTAGACGGGAATTGTGGTGCGAGGTTGCCTCAACCCGTCTGCCGAAGAGCGGAGAAGGTTGCTAGCGATGGCGACGATACTCCAATGCAATGTAAGCGGAATGCCCTGTAGCGTGCGGAGCTGAGTGGCGTTTACTCCTCACTTTTCTTTAGCTGTAGCCTTGTTGATTGACTGCTGAGTCTGGCTATCAGGAGGAAATCGAAAGATGGGGGCAATGCAATGTCAGTGGCAACAAATAGAGCTGTGCTATGGGTTGACAGGTGAAGATGGCTTCTAAAATTGATTAAGAATAAGTACTTGATAAGAAGCAACTGTGATATGATATCAGCATCAGCGAAGTTGGTGTTTAAAAGAGGCTGTCAAGTCGACTATCAACTAAAATCTTGGCTCTGATCTTTTCCGGACCGAACAACTCGGAAACAACATCGTCTCATGTGTCGACCCTTGATCTGTCTTCAACCCCTCTTGTGCTTCTCTGCTCCTCTCGTCTTGACCTGATCGTGGCATGTCCACTTTCCGAATATTTTACCTAGTAAGAGAATGCAACTAAAACCCCGCACATTCAAGCTTGGTCGAATACCAGACGTTGGTTTAGCAATTACGGATCCCTTGAGTTGACACTAGCAGATCAGCCATTGCCGGTGACAACAGGGTTGCTTCCCGTTGAACAGTCTTGCTCATCAGGGTACAAAACCGCAGTGAGTCGATCCTACACTTCACTCGTCCTCCAGAAAAACAGCCCAGGTCACAATCCGCTTCACGATGCCTTCGACATGTTGCTTCGCAGCATGTGGTAACCGAAATCTTCAACACACAGCAACGGCTAAAAGGCAATGGTCTAATAATAACAAATCCGGCTATTTGCAGTCTGCTCCACATCAACCCACTGTTCCATTCGTTATGGGTCACTTCTTCCTCGTCCGAAGGTCAAGGGGCTCCCTCCGCGTGACCCCTCCACCGGCCCCGAACCTCGGATCGGATACAGTACGGGGCGGATGTTGATGGACGGGGGACGTGCCGAACTCGGTTGTTATCGACCCGAAAGCGAAATTTGCCATGTTTCGTTTTGCCCTGTCTTACGCATCGTATCAAGACCCGCAAACAATAGGTACCCACACGATAGATACAGAATAAGGTAGTTCGAGAGACACATTAAATACATCCTCCTCCATGGCATGTGCAGAGACACAGCAAGTAAACGAAACAATTGTGTATTAATACACAAGCTCATCTCAGATCGCATGCAAGCCAAAGCTTGCTGCGGCTTGGCTACACACGGCCGTCGCTGTGAAACAAAGGCAGATTCGAAAACGCATTGAAACGCAGCACAAGCAAGACACTTACACTGCCGTACAATCTACAATGCAAATCAGCAAACTAGATCATCGAAATACACTACAATTCGGGCTTATGCTGCGAAATGATCTCACACATACCTTGCACAGCCGCCATTCGGAGTTATACCGTCTCAAACATTTATCCCATTCATCTTCCCCACTCGACACCTCTGCCGATCCAGTTTCATCTTGGAGTACACATCATCACACATATAGAACCAGGAAAACAGTCTTGAGGTGAAGAAGATTATCAATTGATATCTGCCAGCTTTTACCACTGACAGGGTGTATGCAATACCAATACCTCCTCCACAAGTCCCATCCCCTAGGTAATCTAGGGCCGAGCGCTTTGAGCTTTGGCTCTTTTCATCACCGTAATTTCATCAGTCCTCAATATGAAACAATGGACTGTACAACTAAGGAAACTTTGTCGAAAAAAGCAGGCCAAAACAAAACGGACAGGAACAAAAAAAAAGTCTCTGAAATCCAAGATTGAAACAAAATGAAAAACCCCAAGACTCATTGCCCACTCCTTTGGGCCGGTCTGTAACATACCCCAAACATATGACGGAAAAGTGCGTATAGTATAGTAGTCTCCTTCTGCGACAGTTGCTCTTCATGTCGTGTAGCAAATGCTGTGCATCTACCTCCTTCTTTTTTCCACCTCATGGGATTGGGAATCCTACCCACTAGACAATACTTTGTTCGTAAACGATAAAGTGAGAACGATATACGCGCGAAGTGAAGAGAGTGAAAGCGATATACTTCGTGAAAACGAGTGGGGGCGCAAGTAAAATGCCCAATTGTGGCAGATATGCCGTGTGTATGTGCGCGTCTCCTGCGGGATGTAGGAGAACGACGATGCCATAAGTGAAACGAATTGCAAAAAAAGAAAAAACAAGAGGCGTATGGTACACTGGGAAGAGGCCACGCTGTGGTCTCACCCCATCCTCATTCCTCATTACCTCGCCTCGGGATGAGGATCAAGACAAGCCTAGCCGATGAGGCCACGTTCAGTGAGCGGTTTGCATCATACCGAAACGTTCCTCTTCCAGCCGTCTCACGATATCCCGATCGCGAGCGGTTCTTGGGTCGGCATC
Organism: Fusarium heterosporum; assembly: GCA_013396295.1. Lineage (NCBI taxonomy): Eukaryota > Fungi > Ascomycota > Sordariomycetes > Hypocreales > Nectriaceae > Fusarium > Fusarium heterosporum. The sequence goes on along the minus strand of JAAGWQ010000030.1, from coordinate 288 downwards.
AATGCCGAGGATTGAAGAAATCCGTGTCTTGTCCTGTCCCTTGTGGTAGGTCTGGCTGTGCGCATCCTTCTCGGCCTGGCCTGGGCTAGAGATGGGAGTGATGGGTGTCAGAGAAGAAGGGCTGCAGCAAGTGCCTGTCTTCCAGGCCTGTTCGAGGACAGTGGGAGACACTGAAGGGCCATACTCGTTGGCAATGGTGGTCCAGAAAGAGGCGCGGTGAGCAGAGTAGATGGAGTGAAGGCGTGAAAGATCTACATGCGAGGCGTTGTGGGCCGGGGGGGAGGGCAC
>JAAGWQ010000029.1:0-51624 GCA_013396295.1 Fusarium heterosporum | reverse complement strand
ATTGATAGCTGGTGAGCTAAGTGTACTAACTAATGCTAAATAAATGTATATATACTTGGAATGTTTCTGAGTGATCAGTGAGGTTGTCTTGGGATCAGTGCTGATTCGGATGGATCAGTACTGATCGCAGAGGCTTGGCACTGATCGTTTGTTGGACGTCCTGACAACTTGATTGGTGAAAGATGTGGGGCGTATGCAGCGTGACTAATCTATCCGTTGGATCGTAACATCCCATTCCACGGCTTTCCCCCTCACTTCCACATAAACAACTTCACCCTAGCTTGTATATTGCTTCATGCCAAGGTGCCATCCTGCCAGACAGGAATTGAAGTCCCATCATCTCAAAACATCACAGATGCCCTTCCACATATTTTCAGGGCTAGGCACTCGCGCCTCTCCATATCTGTCCACGTCTTACGAATTCTGCACAACCTGAGTCAAGTCCTGGGTTACTATCATCGACTCGCCTCTATCCTCTCAACCCTCATCTAGGATCTCGCCAGATTCTATTATATATCCTTATGGCTTTCATGCCTGAAACTAGCGCTATATACCTTTATACTTATCCAGCCTAACACAAACCAAAGAGAAACAGGCTTTAACTTAAGCACAAGAGTAGAGGAGGAACGAATCTGTTAAACGTGAACTCTTGCCGAATGGTGCGCTAGCTGTTTACCCCCAGCTAGTCGCCTCTTCTATATTACGTCAAACAGGACCTTGGTCTGCTACAAACATGTAGACAATGATCCAGTTTCAATCTAGACGAACTCTCCTGACCCTTTCCCTTGCCTAGGCCTGGTGCGATAGTGTCTTGTGAAATAAAGGGCTGAACCTCAAGGGCTAGTGTTTAACATTATGTTATGCTCATTTTTCGTTTGGGTGGCTGTAAACAAGTCAAATCTCCCACTCACAGCGGCTACAAGGGTACAATACGATAGATAAGATAAGATAGACAAATCGCGTTCCCTGGGAAACGAGCCTAATCTGAATCATCAAAGTTCACAGGCTTTGGATTGGTTACTAGCGTGCCAGTCCAGCGTACAAGATTTCCTTCCCTGCCTTCACGTGTGTCAATACTCTCGAAACCTCCCTCGGCCCCAACTGGTGCCTGCGCAAGGACCTTAGCGAAAAAGGAGCGCGCCGCATCATTACCATCCTCCCATTGGAAGACGACACCCTCCGGCACAGCATCGCCTGGCTCCAATCCCGGTGCAATGGCAGGGATAAGTTGATGTCTTCTTCTCTCTCGCGGCAAATCCCACCAAGAGTTCATGACAGCTTCGAAGAATTCTCTACCGTAGCCTTGTCGCCAGTACTCAGGCTTGATGAAGAATTCGGCTTCTGGCCATCCCGACGCAGATGTAATCATGTGCTGGCAGTCCGGTAATCCTCCCTCTCCTATTAATTCGCCGGTGGATTGCAGAAACGCGCCAAAGTACCAATGGCTTTCCTCCTCTTGTTCGAACGCATCGATATGCGCACGTATTTCGTCTTTGTCCTTATCTGGTCTACCGCGATGTTTTGACCACAGCTGTAGTTCAGGCTTGCTGCGCAATTCGTAAAAGCCATCGAGGTCTTCGGGTGTTATGGGGCGGACGAGAAGTCGTTCTGTTTTGATCTGGGGTCGCTCGCGTAGCGGAGGGAGAGGCCGCTCGGGTAGAGTGACCGTGTAGCTAAACCATGGGGTCACGCCAAGGTTTGCAAAATCCTCGACCTTGAGTTGAATCTGGAGAGCAGACATTTTTTCTTGAAGCTGTGATAGTGTATCTGTCATCTTGAGAATTAAGAAGAGCTAAGAATGTCCAGCGACGGTTGATGTCCGGGGTTGCGTATACGAGATTAGTAGTTTCAAGGGTTGAAGCGGGCTAAGTTTTCTGGTGCAACGGTTTACGTTGCCGGAGCAGGGATATCAAGAACTAATGTACAAGCCACTAGGGGTCTTGAATATTAGTGCCGGACCTACGGAGTATGTTTGCCACGTTGCTAGCCGCCTGTAGGTTTATTTAAAAGATTTAGTCAGGCCTAGCAGTAATTAGGTAATTACGAAAGAGCGGTGTAGAATTTTCTTCCTCATGATCTATATCAAATCAGTGTAAAATTAAGTTTACTTACTAGCTTCCTTCCTTTCTGAGGCATGTACTGTGCTAACACGTGAAACCTCCACTGACTGTAACCACTTATGCAGATGTCAGCATGTGGCACACGTGCAGCGGCAGGAAACTGACGTTTCAAGCAAGACCAACGCCATGTCGCAATGTAAGAGGGGCCATTAAATCCTACTATCAAATTGGAAGAGCCATCCGTCTCAGGATTCGTGTTAGCTTCAACGACTCCACATCGCGGCCCGCAACTCGTGTCATTACAGAACCAATATCGCTTCATCCCTTCTAGCGAAACAAAATTCCCTCATTTCCATGCATGGGCGAGTTAGACTCACTGCTTCTTACCGAGACTGGCTCTTTGATCCTTGATTTGGGTAACATTTGTTGGTTGCAACTGCCAGTAGCGCAAATTATAAAATTTACTAAAGCTCTGACCCTTCATGCCGTTGACATTATCCTTGCTAGTGGCCGTTGATACGTGACGACCTCTCTTAGCCCCGGCATCTAGAACATATCATGTGTGTTTGACGTGGAATTTAAAGACTCAAAACCCCCAGATGTTTGTGACATGTTGGATCTGAGAACTGAATCATTCTCACCCAGGCACAAAACAACAAGCTATACAAACCTACCTTTGCCACCATGGTCTCTGCAGTGACCCAGAGCGCTGTCGACGCTGGTCGACTTTCTCCTCCAGTCTCAGATGGAGAGGATCTCCCCACCCTGGCAGCTCGTCTGCGACCCTTGTACACCAAGTTCTTCAAGGACCTTGACCTAAAACCAGCATTCGAACGCTATGAGAGCGGAAGGCTCATGGAGGAGGTATTGGCATATGCCAAAACTACTGGTGTACCTTGCCCCCCCAACTCTTATTCCTACCAAAGTCTTTTGGTTGGATACACATACGCCGATGTATGCTATACTCTTTTCTCTCTTGTACCTGTTCAAATAAAAGCTCATACTAGTCTTAGAACTGTCTCCCATACCATGACCTCGAAGTTAAGGTTTTTGTAGCCATATATACATGGCTGGCAACGTTGTGTGATAATGCGGAGCGGCTAAACATCGTTAACGATGTTGAAATGTTCCAGTCACGCTATCTCACAGGAAAGGAGCAGCCCACGGTATGTCGACTTTTCTCATTTTCTCCAAGTCTCGAAGGGTTTACCCTACTTAATTCACCGTCCATGCACTGAGTAAAGTTGTGCGATGTGTAGTCGCGTAGCAAGATATAATGCTGCCCATATGTTCCTCGCAACTCTTCACCTCCACGATGTTTCTAGAAAGCTAACCTTCTTTTGTTTCTCTAGATTCTCACACAAGCGTTTGCCAAGGAATTACGGCGCGCCTATGAGCTATACCATCCCCTTGTCGCGAATCTCATTGTCAACTCCTCTTTTAATCTGCTCACTTCCACAGCCCTTGTCGCTCGTGAGGGTATCAAGGATAAGCGATATCACCCATCCAAGGGTGGCAACTACTTCCCCTGGTACATCCGGGAACGTGATGGAGTTGGTGAGGCCTACGCATGGTTTACTTTCCCCAAGAGGCAATTCCCTAACCTGGATGTTCCTATCGAGGCTATTGAAGATATGACACGATTTATTGCCTATGCCAATGATGTTCTATCGTAAGTTAACCGATCTTACCTTGCGGACTTTTCGATTGACATTTTCACAAGATTTTACAAAGAGACTTTAGAAGGTGAGACAAGCAACTATATCAACACCACGGCTGCGTATGATGGTACCGATTCGATTGTCACGCTTCGCAAGACTGCTCAAGACGCTATTGATAATGCTCGCCGGATTGAAAGTGTTTTGAAGGGCAAGGACGAGTACGAGAGAGCGTGGCGGCTTCATGCGGCTGGATACATCCAAATGCACGTCATGAGAGGACGTTACAGGCTTTGGGAGCTCGGTGTTGGAGATAAACCGGAAACGAAAGAAATTCTCAAGAGAAACTGAGTATGTACAAGAAGGCAGCAATAGGCTGGATATCATGATACAGAACACGATTTTTTACGATAAAAGAAACCCAGGAGCTACCATACTAGTGCATCTAGGTAGCATAGTAGGTACTCTAGGCTCGTCACATCAATACCTAGGTTCAAGTGCGTCGCCAGTTCCTGTGTTTGCCAAAATCAACCATGTCCCACCAAACGCGATATGGAAGGCACGTCTGACCTTGCCTTGGAGCTCGCGGCTGGTGCCCTAATGGCAATTCCCAACCTCGTCGCCAACATGCAGCCGATGGGTGTTGGTATCGCCATCAAAATGGACGCCGAAAGCATTGCGAAGCTGCTCCAATGCACTGCAAGCGTTCTCAATCTCAAGGGTCAGATGGACATGCATGATGCGCAGCGAGCGGCTCGCAAAGGATCCATGATTCGTCAACTTCAGGAGAGGCGACTGCAGGCTAACACCGCCGGCTGGGAGATACGAAAGATTGACAAAGATCTTGATGTTCAGCGAGTGCGTCTCGCCCTGGCAGAAAGCGAGATTCGCGCACAACAACAGCATGTGGAGCGAGTGCAGGAGGTGCAGGAATGGCACCGTACAAAGTATACAAACGCTGCACTATACTCATGCCTAGAGAACTCGTTCAGAACGCTATACCATAAGGCATTCCTCCTTACCATGCAGCTCGCTCGTAAGGCTGAGCGCTCGTTTCAATTTGAGATGGCCAGTCGCTTTGGCTCCTCCAATAATATGAGTTTCTTGGCGCCAGGAGGGTATTGGGACAGCGCAAGGGACGGCTTACTAAGTTCCAACAACCTTTACCTGGGACTAAAGAGGCTTGAGTTAGCGTACATGGAGAAGAGGGCATACGACTATGAGATTAGCAAAAATATCTCGCTCAGGCAGGTCGATCCAGCCGCTCTGTTCTCTCTTCGTCAAACAGGCACGGCTAGCTTCTCATTAAGCGAGGTCTTGTTCGATATGGACTTTCCTGGCCACTACTTCAGGCGTATCAAGTCTGTTGGCATCTCCATACCTGCCATTGTTGGCCCCTATACTGGCCTGAACTGTATCATGAGTCTCACAGAACACCGCACTGGCGTAACGCCTCAGACGGCTTCAGCATCCGAGCCATACACATACAAGGGCCGAGACGATGTACGATTCCAGACCGATACGATCCCTGTTTCATCTATTGCTGTCAGCCATGGCACAAGCGATTCAGGCACGTTTGAGCTTAACTTCTGTGGTGAGAGATACTTGCCTTTCGAGGGTTCAGGGTGCTGCAGTAAGTGGAAACTGGAGTTCCCCACTGCCCACAAGCAATTCGACTATAACACCATTTCCGACGTTATCTTGCATGTTCGATACACAGCCGTCGAGGGCGGAATTCCAATGCGTGAGGCGGCCAACACATCAGTCAAGGAATACCTCGCCGCCGTGAGCAGTACCGAAGTATCGATTGTGGGACCTACGGCACTTTTGGACTTGAAGAACGACTTCCCGAACGACTGGTATAGCCTGATCGACGGGGCTGCGGTGAACAAACTTCGATTAAGTGGACTAGCCGAGCGACTCCCGTTCTTTACCAGAGGGCGACAGTGTATGATCAAACGCGCTGTTGCGTATATCTGTAAGAAGGATATTGCGTCGGAAGGAGTGGGCATTACTCTGCTCGATCCAAAGAGCTATGTATTTGAACCACCTGCAGATCTGACGGTGCAGGTACCGGAAGGTGTGGAAGTGCTTTTGATCAAGGAAATGAATTGCGATGTCAGGGTGAACTGGGAACTAGAAGTTAGCAACAAAGAAAACATCGGGAATATTTTGTTATTATTTCAGTATGGATTGTTTGATTAAGCTTAGGATAAGGCCTAGATAACAGGAGCTGCAATAGTACAGTCATCACAGCGCCAGACGAAAATCTCGATTATCACTACTATACTATATGAAACAGTGCATGATCTTGATGTACAATGTTCCTAGAAATCTATTGTACAAGGTCGTCTTAGACTCTGTCGCCGCCGAGAAGTAATACCAGTGCTGGGCTGAATGGTAATGAACAACGGTGATTTCGTAGGCCTAGTGAGGATAGACGGCACCAGGTTTGTGCGTCATGATAGGGCTTGAAGGTCGATGAGCCACACACTGCGAAGTGGCCAGTCAAATAGAGGCCCTTTGAGTGGCTCACTTCACTGAATCCAGGAGAGTATTTTAGGCTCGGGGTGAGAGGGCACTTCATCACTGTCTTGTCACTGCCGATGGCGCTGGGTAACGTTTATCCTTCTTATTGGTGGTGAGGCACATAAACTTGGCTTACTGGCTGGTTCACGCCTGTGACGTTGATGCCAGTCGATCTTGACAAAAAAAAGTCAGGATTGTCTTCGGAACCCTTGTCCAACGATAGCACACGGTTTAATGTTAAGGATGAGGCTGCTCGATGGTAACACGTGGTTCTTACAGCAGTGTTAAAATGAATTATTCTCTGAAACACATGAATATCCATTACCACTAATGCTCACTATTTATCAGATCGGTCTCTCAAGCCTTGTTCAGTCTCTTCGATTCAGTCTGTACAGACTCAGGCAACCAATCCTCCAGACTAGGACTCTCAGGCTTCCAACCAAGATACTTGCGCGCCCTCTTTGCTTCACCTCGACTGTTCAGACCCCATGAAAGAGCCTGGAAGCCCAACTTCTTCTGTGCCTCATCGACATCCAGCACCTTTGTCTCATCGCTATCGATGGCACCCTGCTTCTGCGCCTCCTTGGCAATGAGTGTCGAGATTTCGCTCCATTTGTGCTTGCCATTCTCTGCGAAGAAGTAGCCCTTGGGTCCCCAGATTTCCTGCTCGTCTTGTGTGTCTTTTGATGCCGCTCGCTCGGATAAAAGGACAAGGAGGTTTGAGAGATCGTGGACGTGGACGTTGTCCCACTCTGTCTCGCCAGCGCCGATGATGGGGCCAAAGCCCTTCTCCAATGCAGTTTCAGTCAATCCCGGGATCTGTCGACTTCGCTGGTTTGTAGGTCCTCGGCCAGTTCCATAAATAGTAGGAGGGCAAACAATAGCGACCTTCACAGCATCAGGATCCTTCGCAGCCTCTTCAAGCACGATCTTGTCGACGTCACGGTGGAAAGCGGTGTCGGGCAAAGACGTGACCTTATCAACTCCCTCCAAATCATTGTAGGATTGCTCAGGAAGAGGAGCTTCTCCGTATCGCTTGTTGTCCATATCGTACCAGCAAAGAATGCCTGTGCCGCTGATGTGAACCCAATAGCCAGGGTTTGAGCTTGAGTGGGTAGATCGCAGGCCAGCGGCGATGGCTCGTGCAGCGCCCTGGTGATCTGAGCTTTCAGCAGTATCTGAGAGATTTGTTAGAATTGATGGTTTTCCAAGAGCCAAGAGTGATTACTCACGAATAACAATATCAGCCTCAGAAGCCGCCTTCTCAATGACGTCGGAGTCGTCCAGAGATCCGATTGCCAACTTGACCTTGGGATACTGCTTCTGGACGGCCTTTCCCTTTTCCTCGCTCCTGACAAGGATAGTGTAATTCCAGCTGGGATTGGCCTTGTTCAGCGCGTAGAATGCATCACCGCCGATATAGCCAGTGGTGCCAGTGCTGGAGCTTTGAGTTAGAGCCACTTCACGTTGGGATATATAGGATCACTCACACAAAAACGTTCTTCGAAGTCATTTTCACAAGTGACGAGTGCTGGTTCTGCTTATATGTTTGAATGTGCGTTCAACAGTCTTCCGGTAACACTTTTTGGGTTGTTATATGTTGCAATATTTGTTGAAATTTGCAGAAGCACGCAATCATTCAATGATATATACGACGTCAAGGGCACCGCAGTGACGTCATGCCATCGAAAGCCTCCACACATAACGTTGACCTCGATCAATGACGATAAGGTTTGCACACCAAACTTAGTAATCGTCAATGACCCCAGCCTGTGGATAAACACTCTTCCACGATGGTTCGAATTGGTCCGCGCCTTGATTGAGATCAAGTTTATCGCAAGTTTCCTTCCCAAAATCGTCTAACCTCCGCTTTGAATGCCAGATCCGACCAAATGAAGGTTGTCAGTGTCTCATACACATCGACCCACGAGTAAGGCTTCAACGACTTCAAAGTAGTTGAATGTAAAAGTGTATCGTAACCAGAGCGAACCATTCCAGTGGGAGAAAATGCTCCGCCAATGCATATAGCCCATAGCAGCAAGTCTGCGTGTTCATCCCACACAGGATCCTGGTGCACGTTCTGCAGTTCGTACAGCAATTGTGAGGAGACTCTGGGCTGTGTTTGAGAGTCAGAGGAAGTGAAAGATTGGACAAACGGAACACTCACAGGAATTACCAAGCCACACCAAACTGTACAGCATAGCATTACTGAGCATATGTAAGCCGCGAGACGGCAGCACTTTGATACTGGAGTAGTTTCTGGGAGAGCCGCAAGCCTTGACTGTATAGATGCCGTATGACTGTTTATATCTACCATGGAGACGTTGCGGCCGCCTGCGCTATAGACATCTCGAATTTGTTGTAAAGCGTGGATGTCCTTGATAATTTCGGTGAATTCCTCACTAAAAAGACTAGACCGTATTTGAAAGCCAAGTGGTAGTTTGAAGAAGTCTTGGTCGACCGACTTTCGCGTCCAACCAAGCTCGGTGAAGGTGTTGTGGTCAACAATACGCGTTGAGCCGACCAAGATTGACGAGTTCAAGTCTTGCCTAAGAGACATTAAGGTGAAGCTCGTGGGTGCTGCATGAAAGCTTACCAGAATATGGCACGTTTGATTCCTTCAGTGAGGGAAGCTCCTGTCTTCTGAGATCCCGTCAGGAGAATATTTACCGCTTGCATGTGGAGCTGGACCTGAGATTTTGTTCCAAGACAGGCCTGGTAGCTCACGATCAGTCACATGTCCAAGGTATCATTTCTCGTGGTTGGCAGTTTACCTCAACACCGACAAGTAACAATATCGCGCCAATGGTAGACTCCGAGACAGCTGTGTCTAGTGAGCTCATTCTTTCGCGAATATTGTGAATTACCTGGCCTTGATAGACGAGACATTCTTTGTTAACGACACCTCCACTTGCGGCAAAAGCTAGCGAAAGCATTACTGCATTTAGAAGGGCAGGATCGGTGAGGCCTGCTCGAAATACTGAATGGAAGTTCTGAAAATTAAGTTCCTCAGCAATTGTGAAGACAGGTTCTGGAGCTTGCCGGGCTCGGCCTGCTCACCAATGAGTGAATGATCATAGCTTGTATACCTCGAATAGAACTCACAATTTTCTAGCAAAATTTGCAACCGCGTTGTATCTACCGCGAGTGATTGAAAAGGGTCAATCACACCAGCGGCTATTGCGGTAAGAGGGGACTTCAGTGCCCGAGCAGACTTGGCCCTTCGCCGATAAATCTTTGGCTTCTCCTCATCTTCTTTTGTTCTAATACAAAAATTTTGCTGGGACAGTTTCTGAGCTGCCCTCTTGCTCTGCAAAGCCTGCTTTATGGCATGCGACCGGGCTAGACGCTTGGTGCTCTTGTCGCTGGCCTGAAATGAAATGAATTGAAACAGAGTTACTGGTGTAGGTTAGCAGTGACGTAACGAGAGCGGCAAAAGGCATACCATCTGCTGGCGCAGTCACACGCCCTTCCGAAGCTTGCATATTTACGCCTCCTGTATCGTTACTCATTGTTCCACCTTCGCTTCAGGCTATTCAATCGAGTGCTGGTCTTTGTCTCTCCCCAGGGTTCCAAGCTTAGAAATCACAATCGAAGATTATCCACTTTTTCTGACGGCCCTAACAAGCTTGACTAAGCCATTTTTAGAAGTATCTCGTTTCCTAATTAGGAAGTATGTCATTGCTCAATGTAGAACTATCTCACTACCACATGAGGGATACCTCAGATCCCTTCGTGTATGGGGGAGGGCAAGCCTCTTTTCTACCAGATCACATTCGATAGAGAGTGTATTTCTAATTCTGCGGGTTCATGGGGCCATTCTTCAAACACATTTGTCATCTCTTCAGGATATAAAAGGTTACCATTAACCACACATAGTGGTTTGGAACACAAACCCACCAAACATCCTACAACAAATACCTACACGTTTATTAAATCATCTAAAAATGTCAAACTCGCGTCTTTTCCATCCTATGAAGATTGGTAACCTTGAAATCCAACACCGTATTGGTATGGCTCCTCTTACACGACTTCGAGCGAGTGTCGACCGTATCCCCAATGCCTTAATGAAAGAATACTATGGTCAACGTGCTTCGGTCCCAGGCACCCTCCTTCTCACAGAAGGTACCCTTGTCTCACCTGCAGCAGGTGGAGGTTTCGCCAGAACACCTGGCATCTGGAGCCAAGAACAAGTTGCTGCTTGGAAGACAATCACCGACGAAGTACACAGCAAGGGCAGCTTCATCTTTATGCAATTGTTCGCCATGGGTCGTGCGGCGACTGTTGAAGTGGCTAAAGAAGAGGGTGTTGATATCATCGGCCCTAGCGCCATCTCTTTTGAGGGCAGCGCTGCTCAGCCACGGGCTATGACTACAGAGGAGATTCATGAGATGATTCAGGCTTTTACCATAGCCGCCCAAAATGCGATCAAGGCCGGTTTTGATGGCGTTGAGATTCATGGTGCGAATGGATATCTCCTTGATCAGTTTCTCCAAGATGTTAGCAACCATCGTCATGATGAGTTTGGTGGTAGCATCGAGAACAGATCTCGGCTTATAAACGAAATCATGAGGCGTGTTGTTGAGGCTATTGGTCCTGAGCGCGTTGGCCTTCGTCTGAGTCCATGGAGCACCTTTCAAGGCATGCGCATGAAGGATCCTATCCCACAGTTCACGGACATCATTAACAAGGCCCGTGATTTGAACTTGGCCTATCTTCACTTGGTAGAGTCGCGAATTTCGGGTAGCCAAGACGATCGCAATGGCAACGAGAAACTTGACTTTGCCTACGACATCTGGAATGGTGCTTTTCTCATTGCAGGAGGCTACAAGTTAGGAGATGCGACAAGACTTGTCGAGAGTGAGCACCCGGACAAGAATATCATGGTCATGTTTGGAAGGGACTTTGTGTCGAACCCCGATTTGGTGTACAGGATTAAGGAAGGTATTGAGCTCAACCCGTATAAGCGAAATACCTTTTACACTAGCGACACGGTCGGATATGTGGACTATCCTTTTGCAAAGAGAAGCCCTGTCTCTATTTAAGGATGAACCATCTGTTCTATGGCTAGGACATGGGGATTATCTTTACTTGGTTGGAGAAACAAAAGTGAAAACTAGAAATTCCTGCGATTATAGATGAACTGTAGCTAAACCATCCCAACATATCATAATTTATTGCTTCCAGTGTAATCATTTGCCTAATACTTGATCCCACAAATGACTTCAGCGTGCAGTGTCATTTCTTTCTTGTTCCTTCTACTACCTGTTTTAGGTCTTCATTCATCCTCACATATCCCACCCGCAACTCCTCCAACTTCCCCATCACCCCAACCACAGGTGCTAGGATACCAGAGAATCGCTCGCCTTGAGTAAACCGCGTTGAAACCTCGTCACCGGCAACTTCTTCCAGAATACACCAATGTTCGGTATCAAAGAATGCCGGTGTCAAAATGCTCCCGTTCCATCGAAGCTCCTTCTCTGTGTCAAGGACTGATACGGTGTTGGTGTATGATTGGGCGTTATTGATTGTGATTATTTGCTTGCTGCCAACAGACAAGTTTGTATGAGGAGATTGTACGATGATGGATGTCACGAATGTGTTCCATTGTGGCCATGATGCCAGGTTCATTATCGTGGCCCAGATCCTGGAGGGTGGTGCTGCGATAATGATGGATTCTTGGATTTGAGGCATTGTTGGGTAGATACGTTGCGATCAGAGTCTGATTTGAAGATATTGTGTCGGCACGTACTTTGGGATACTATGGAGATGGCATATGTATATATATATCAATGTATTTATGGCAAATAATCGCAACGAATGTTTACATCCGCCAATAGTGTTGGGAGCGCGACGCGGGTCGGCACGTCTGACTGCCCGAAATACTATGACGTCTTCTGTTTACGGAGTGTTGTTTGCCCGTGTCTCTGCCTAAACACCAGCCAAAATGCATTAGCGCTTGGGGTAGCAGCTAATGGAGAAACTCTCTCCGATTTGTCTTACCATCCCATGGAGTAATTCACCCATAACTCAAGTGTTCTTATTCGACTGCGCTCTGACTCCAGCCTAATCCCCGTGATCATGACGTCTCTTGGAGCGTCGGGCTGTTTTCTGTGATGTTTCATCCTCCTCAGCGGTCTCTTCTGTCGTGCCCATGGGTCTCTTCGCTCCTCTTTTTTCTGATGGGCTGGGGGCACTTTCTCTGCCGCAGTCCTGTACCATTCGGCTTCGAGGTTTTGATTTCGTCCCTGAACTGGATCCAGACGGCGCTGCCATGGAGCAATAATCATTCATCCAGTGATCGTCGTCCTCCTTCGCTATGGCTTCCGCATTATGGGTCAGAGTTATTTTCTTCGTACGGTTTAGTAAGATGGCCCTGAGGGAGAATTGATGGCGGTGCCTCATGTATGGTTTATCCAAGGGAACTTCCGTTTCCTCTATCACCAAGAATTTGCTGAGTCCCCCGGTCAAGATGTCCCGTCTAGAAAGCGATATGCCCGAGGACGGGTCGAAAGGATGGTTCAGCGATTTCGAAAGTGCGTTGCAATCTCCTTTGAAGCCTTTGTTCTCGTTTGATATCATCATTTTGTGTTTATGAGTATTTCCAATCCTGCTCTTATTTTTATCTGCGACCAAGACAAGATGAAGTTTTGGTCCGCTAATCAGCGATAGCGGTGGTATACCAGAGTCGCAATACGATGGGTCTAAAATGAAGACGCACAAGCGTGTTGCTCTTTGTTGAGGAGGCATGGTGGACCTGAAATAAACAAGCCCGTCCATCTCAACCTCTTTCAGGCTCGTACAGAACTTCTTAGGCCAGGTCTCTTCGGATAGAAGGGTTCGGTTTTGCAGTAGATGTCTTGGCTTCAACAGCTAGTCAAGTACTGACGATATTCTAAACATTGAGGCATTTAGGTCGTTCCTCCCCACTTTATGTTTTAAAAATAAACAAAAAAAGAAATCCCGAGCGGGGGATCCACAACGACGTTTGATCACCATCTAGCGATTGACGTTATTGGAGTCCTCCGATGTAGGTAGTATTTTCCAAATTTTGCTAGAATTGCTCCTATCCGTAGAAACAGATTCAGTGGAGAAACATAACTCCGATACACAAGCTGTCAGGTTATCTCGGGCTGTTCGCCTCAGAAGGTCCCCGAACACATCCAGTGATTCGACCGTGAGAATTCGTCCAAGAACCTGCGTCGATGGCGATGGAATCCGGCCAATTTCTCCGAGATCGCTGATAAGAGATTCCGATACGGCCAAATAATTTAACTCTCTTACTTGGTCCCAATTTGTCCTGACACAAAATACCGTAGTTATAACAACAATGAAGGTCTCATCAGGCCGCACATCCCCCGACATAGTTCTGTCAGTGCCGGTCCATTGGAGCTCTAGGTCATCGAGCATGTAACCTTTTACTCGACAGCCATATTGGCAGGCTTTCAGGAGAGAGGCTGTAAGAGTCCTGGTCTCTTCGTCGGATGACCCTGTTTGGAGAAATTCTTCAACGTTGTCTTCCGTAATGATCAACCCAAGGAATCTAGATTGGATGAATCTTGCATCACGGAAGGCTGCTTCTTGACAATCGAACGCGTGCATCGGATCTCCGATGTAATGACTTCTTTCATACGTATTGGGATCAGCAATGCCAGGAGTCCGACCTCGCAGATTCCCGGCCAGAGAGAAAATGTCGTCGTCGCGCGCTAAACTCCTTGTGTCCGAGGAACTGATCTTTCGGAGGTTCTTGACGATGCCTTCACGATAAATATCGCGAGCCCAGTCTACAATATAGTCGAGAATAAGAAGTAGTTGCAAAGCACAGTCCTGCGAGTCGATGCTACCAGTCCAAAGACGAACCACACGCTAGGACCATATTAGCCAAGACGCGCTGGTATCTGAGCTTAGAGGTTATCACTCACGTAATATACCTTGCCATTCTGGTCGTGAACATATGCCGCGGATACCCTCCACTGTTCACCCTTGTAAGACAAGAACCAAACTAGAGGTCCTCCGTCCCTATCCATATCCTGTTCAGCAGCTTGAGTCAGCTGGAGCTGTATGGAGAGGAGTTCCCTAATGGCGAACGCAGTCTGAACCTGGGTATCGGAGACAGAATCACTACCCTTCTCGGACTTTGCTTCTATGACCAGAAATGGAAAGACTAGAGGATCGCCGTCACTCTTGAAAGGGCTGACTTTGATGCCCTCTTTGGTATCCTCGACCAACTGTAGTAATCGAGATAGTCTCTCAGTGACTCGAAGCCCATAAACCCGGTCGGGTCGATCCTCGCGTTTTGGAAGCTCTGAGCGGAGTTCACCAGAGTAACGAATGGCTTCCTCGGCTCTGTCATCGAACAGAGGGCTGATGCCCTGCTCTGATCTAGTGGGCTCTCTGTCAGACTAGCTGGACCTTGCGTGTTGTACACTCACATATCTTGGGGTGGGTTGTTCGTGTTGCAATTGCATGGCTGACGCCTTCGTTGCCGAGCTTTGAGGGAGTTGTACTCGCCCCTGTCATCTCCTGCTTGTTCATTGACGATGACTTCTTGTTCCGACCGCCAAAGACGACCGCGACAATCGACGCTGTTCATTTAATAAGAGATACTGACGCTGACGCGAGCCTATGCAAGTACTCACCAAGCAATCTCGACTGAAAAACGAGCCATGATCTCTGATTCGAGCGACAAGCGCCATCCACTCTCATTCTTTCTACCTTCGATGCATTGTGTAGCCTTTTCTGCAATACGCTTCGCACGTCTATGAACTTGCGATCTCCACGGAAAACGCAAGCCGTCGGCAGTTATACTCTCTCGATACTGAGAGTATTCATATTTGCCAAGCCCCTTGATGTGTTCAAACCTTGTATTCCAGTCGCTCGGCCAATGTGGATCTCCAATCCTATCAATCGGACCATCGAAGGAGATGTTGTATTTCTTCATCAACTTCCGCTGGATTTCGCGTTGATTGGGCGGCATAGTTAGAATTGGGAATTGAAACGATAATGCATATTTAGCAGGTCTGTAAATAAGGAATTCCACTTTCATTAATACATTGAAAAAGGCCTGCAATCTAGGCCGGCTGAGATACTGCGCCACGGTGTTGTTTCACTTGTCGCGCGCGTCGGCGTGGATATGCAGTTGGTTCATCGACAACACAGTGAGTGGACAACAACCGCTAGGAAATGGAAATATCCTTCATAGCCTGCATCAGGATAAGAGATCATGTACACTTTCTTGGTGTTGGTCGGGGGTGGTCACACGGCAGACAAGAATCTAGTGTCATTGGTTCCAAGGCGTACTTGAACGTGGGCATGAAGTGTACCATAAATTCGTTAACCAAAATGCAAATCGCTAGCTACCGTATACGTTGTCCGTGCTATGAGATAAATGCCGTGCTTTCCCTTTCAAATACGTCATAGTCCCATCCCAGCCCCTCGCGTTGTTCATATTAGTCGAACAGCTGATCGACATTGTTTAAGGAAGAGGATCATAACCGGAGCTGCGCATGTGCGCCTGGCGGTTGGAGAACAGGTAGTAGATGAGCATTCCGACAATTGGGAAGAGGAAGACGACGAGACACCAGAGGATCTTGTGGGAGACGGGACGGTTCGACTGGAGGACCTCGACTATTGGCACAAATATTAGCATGACGTTGGCAAGCAGGAAGGATTTGGCACATACTCCAAACAAGGATATCGAGAACAAGGACAATGAAACCAACGATTCCACCACCAGTTCCGTAGTGCCACGGCTCAACGCCCTTGACGTTGATAGCCTCGTCGGCGATGGGAGCAGCAAAAGCAAGCGCCGCAAGCCAGAGCTGGAGAAAGGAGAAGGCAGCGAAGTTGAACATTTTGAACGTGTTTATGATGATGACGAGTAACTTGGCGTTGATGAAGGGAAAAGAGGGGAAGGAGGAGAGAAGTCAGCCTTTTTGTGGCACACGAGACAAAACAAGCTTACGACATAGCAGGGCCACATGATACTCACACCGACGTCATTGACATCTGCATTGGGCGACATCACGATCTCGAGGCGATAAGAAATGCGATAAGAGGATTGATAAGAGATAGACGATAAGAGATAAGCCTTATCTTGCTGACTCTAGTCCTTTCAATTAAATCTTAGGGGCTCACAAGAATGCAATGCCATGACGCCAGTGTGATGCAGCAGTTTCAACATTAATCCGAATCTATGCATCAAGTCGTTTACGTGAATTATTTTGTATCGCGCGCTGTCGATGATCACAAACATGGTCATTATTTCGAGGACAGGAGCCCCATGGATTGATCACGTCGGAGTAGGACATATCTTTCAAATAATATGCAGAGTCTAGGGTAGCAAGGCAAGACGCGTCGTCACGTCACCCCAAACTCATAGCCCGGCTGTACATAATGATGCACTGGTCAGATGAACTGAACGTCCAGCGTTATCGTGAGCAACCAAGTGGAACAAGACGCGCACCGCTGTCCCAAATTAGGAAACTGATGCTTTAAATCTACATCAACAATCACAAATAGTGCATGCATGTCGGAGACTGATCTCAATCCCCTGGATCTCAGGGCCTTGAGTCTTTTTACCGACGTGAAGGGAATAGGAGGCATCGCATTTGTTTCGCGAGGCTGGACGACATTGGGTGTCTGAATTTGCCGCGTTGTGGATTTCTCAACATCCGCAGTCTAGTGCAGCCAGGCTGACCGAGATGATGTCATGAAGCTGTCTAAAACAACCAACAATCGCAGAGATACATAGCACACGATCTCGGACCAATGTTGTTTCATTAGGTCCCCTTACGTGATGTCAATTGATTCGAGAACACAAGCGCCGATATTTTGAAGTTGTGCGCTGGAAGAAAGGTGCTATGGAAGGCTCGGACTGTGTGAAATCGTAGTAGACAGCGTGATCGTGGATAAATCGCAGACTGTCTGCCATGGTAGATACCTATTAATTGTTCTGTCGGATTATGTTCTAAAGTCCATCACTTGGATTCAATCGACTCTTTCAGAATATGCGCCCACTATTATGGCGAGGTCTCCAGCTCAAGCTCTTTTACAGTGAAGCCCTAGCCTGATGATGGTGCTGCGCGGCAGTAAGAGCATCGAAGACGCGACGAGACACGATGGTGTCCCTCAAGCTTAGAGACAGTAGCAGGCGCGGGTTACTACTCATAGCGTCTACGACAAATGAAGTGCGGGGAAGGAGGAAGGAAAAACTGGAGGGGGGTCTAACAGCTACGCCATGCCCATTTCTCAGGTGTTCAGCATGTTGAAATGATCTACCTAGAGAAAGGCCCGACCCGGGTCAGCCTCGACAAAAGGCGACACTCAGCAGGGGCACTAACGGGGAGACTTTCACCCTATCTGCCCCAGTTTAACCAGGTGCTGACTCTCCTACTGGTTGGCTAACGGCTATAGACATAGACAGCGGTAGCCCACTTTAACTGTCCAATCCCTTGTCAGACTCTGAGGAGCAGGGTCTATGATTGACTGAAGAGATCCATGATATCCATCCTTCGGGCTCCACTAGCAAACAAACATCCAGGGGTTTAGGTGTTGTAACATTGGCAGGTGCACTGCAGTGACAGCCTGCACCGCACTGTAACATTTTGGGATTTGCATCCATGTTGAGACGCGTGTTTTGTCTTTGTTGTGATTGATTGTCTTATAGCCTGAAATGTCATGCATGTCAGCAATTAATTAATCTACTGTACGGATACATGCGGCACTGAGTCAGATCCTTTGTGGTCTGATCTTTTCTCTCCCTTTCTATTCTTTCTCTTTGTCAATTTCTCACAAAAAACATCGCCTCAGTCATGGGAATCCTCTTCTCTCGCCCAGGCCGTGAGGACTCAGCTCTGCCGCCCGGCGCTTTCGCCGCAGGCAACATCTCTTCTCTCGACAGCTCATCCATTTCGACCTATCTCGGCATCAACAGTGGCTCTTACAGCGCCCCTCTCCCTCCGATACCGCTCGAATGGATTGTGTCGCCTAGCAGCATCGAGGGATCCTGTCCCGACGGCTCTCAAGTTCTGACGTGGTTCGGTGTCACAGAGGCCGTCATTACTGTTCTGGCACCTCTATGTGCGTACCGCCCTTTTGTCCATTGGGTCACGCGTGGAAAGCTCGGAAGACGCGCAAAGAACCGTCTCGCTCTCACGTGGACAATCACATTTGCCTGCCAGCTCACAGCCAGCGCTATTGTTGCTGGTATGATGGGTAATACGCCAGGTTACGAGTCTTTGAACATGCTGCACATTTTCACCGTCCTCATATCAAGACCCCGTTTCTACCCCATCGTCGTCGCACTATTGCGCTGCGTTATCACCGCCCAGCGCCCCCGGGAATGGGATAAAACAACGATTATTAAACGCAAGACCGATGACCGTATCGAGTTCCCCTACACAGACGCCTGGATCACAACAAGCTTCTCGGAGCTCCTGCTACTCCTCATATCCGCCATTTTCACTGGAGTCACCTGGCATCGTCTCCCTT
This sequence comes from Fusarium heterosporum, assembly GCA_013396295.1. NCBI lineage: Eukaryota > Fungi > Ascomycota > Sordariomycetes > Hypocreales > Nectriaceae > Fusarium > Fusarium heterosporum. The sequence continues at coordinate 32,885 of JAAGWQ010000029.1, read as the reverse complement.
CCGAAAGCAAGTCCCGCGAGTACGCTTCGGACCACGTGAGCTTCGTATCAAGTGCCCCGGGAATCATGTTCCTTTGCATGCTGGCTTTCGTGCCGGTATACAAGCGTTACGGCGAGGCGTACCCGATTGAAGGGCGACGATATGAAACGGGAAGACACTGGGGCGTGACGATCAACAGCGACGGCAGGACCAAGATCGGCGTCAAGAAGGGCAACAACAAAACTATAGCCAAGAGAACAGCCAACGCGGTGTGCGCAACACTTCTCATGGGGTATATCTGCCTGGTCCAGTGGGCGTATTGGACGAGGTTCCTCGACATGTCAGGTGTGCTGTAAGTGCTGATGCTCTTTCAACGTGCGAATTGACGCGAGCTAACCATGACTTGTAGGTTTTGTCCTCCGAAAATGGTCGAGTCCGGGGTCGTGTGGGTGGTATTCACATTGACTGGTAAGTGATACATGTTGCTTACTGCATACATCTGGCCGTCTCGGAGTTGATAGACTAACAAACGATTCTAGGGATTTTGGCTGGAGCTGCTTCGTAATTGCGTTACTTCCTCCTAGACCCGCAACCCTTGGTCCTCGACTTGAAATCTGTTGTTTATTGTACCAATACCCATACCTTGCCCAAGCAATTCGCCTATTGCGATACCTTAGCACTTAGACATAGTGTAATCCTGCTACGTAAAAAACATTGAAGGCGAATGCTGCCCTCATGGAGTCGGGATAGAAGCCACCATTTCTGGCGACTGGAACAGTTGACCAGTCCATGATCCAAGTGGCAATCTTGACTTGAGACACGCAAAACGTCACGTTTCCTTTCTTGCCTTGTGATATCACCTTCCTCAACCCAAGAATAATTCAAGAAATAGCCCGTCGTTGGGCGTTGATCTCTCACCTTACCTCCCTCTTCCGCGTCCACGCCACCAATAGTACTCCTCAATCGCAATGGCGAGAAAACCAAGCGCACCAAACTAGTGGGCATCCCATCAATACTGGTAGGGCTAGCAGAAAGTAACAGCAAGGCCATTATTATGAGTCACCATGTCACAACATGCCACACCATGTAACTGATGTTCTTCACTTTAAGGCTCAGTATAAACAAATCGTAGAATAAATAAAAAGAAATACAGCTCTAATAAAAATAAACTGAACCATGTTGAAGCCTAACTCTATCTCTGTAGCCACCATATCCTTGCACCTAATACCGAGTGACACGAAGGAACCTGCTATATAACCAAACGAAGCACCCTAAATTAACTCAAGTTGTTTTTGATCCAAAACAGCAGCAAATTCCACAAGACTGGGATGATGAAGCACATCATCCACTGTCACTTGAGCGTGCAAAGTTGAAATGGCGTCCCCATTCACCTCTGCATTGGTGGCCTTGGTTCTGTGCTGTATCAAGGCAGTGAAATAGGCGGCATCGAGAAAGTCGCCTCCTAGCTTGTAAAACGGTAGATAACGCATGCCTGGAGTAACGTCATGAGTCGGTGAGGTTTCCGGGCTTGTGCTTTTTGAAGTAAAAACAGACAGCCAGACTTGATCGAGAATACTGAGACTAGAGTCGACGGGTCTGTCAGCGGACAAGTCGTTGCTTGATCTACCTTCGCTGGGAGTGGCCATGTGGTGACTTGATCCGCTTTCACTTGGACTCTGTTCTTGAGGATTCGTGACTGGTCGCAACATGGAGAGTCTAGAGGAAGATCTTGGCATCGTCTCTGTTCCAAGAAGGGCGATATGGTCGGATTTAGAATTCACAGCATTCAAAATAATGTGAACAGTGTCGGCAAGATCTTGTAGCAGCGACTGAGCCGTGTCCAGATGGAATCCCGTCGTCGAGTAACCGAGGCACATCTCAACAGTGCCATTGTTCTCTCGGGAAATGACGGCAAGATCATACCAAGTCATGAGTGGCTTCTTTTCAGTAGTGACGGTGCTCACTTGGAAATCGATTTGTCCACTAGCTGACTTGACCGTTGAGCTTGCTGGTCGGTGATTGACGATGGAGGTAAAGCGAGTAGCTGGAGACCAATCCGTACACTCCCGGATCAGTGAACGAAGGCCAACACCTTCATGGGGAATGCGACCTCGCTGCTGGTCTCGTACTTGGTTCAGTAGTTCAAGGACCGAGTGCTCGCCGGAAGTATCGGCAAACCTGACCCGCATAGGGACGTTGGTTGCACAGCAGCCGACTACAGTACTGCCTATAGACGGGTCGACCACATTTCTCCCAGAAATGGTATCTCCAAATACCACATCGCTCTTCCCTGTGAATTGAGCTAGTACGTGTGCCCATGCACAGCTGATGATGGTGGAGGTTGTGATGCCCTCTCCCTTGGACTTTGGCACTGGAATCACCTTGTCCATGGTGAATTCCATGTGCAAAGGACTCTGATGATCAGACTCAGTCGCTGGAATGAGCTCGGACATGGAAGATCCATCAAGCAGGTTCCGCCAATAGCTGTAGCTTGTGTCACTTGTCTGCCGATCCAGATCTGCGACGTATTCGGCAAAAGAACCTAATGACAGCCCAGGGGCGTCTTGTTGATGGTATAGTTTGCCAAGTGTGTCGAGGATAATTGGGAGAGACATGGCGTCGTATATAGCATGCGACATCCGCAATAGTACCCGGGTCTTTTTGGTCTTTTCTTCTTGGAGAATAGCCATGTTCACCAAGGGCGCGCCGAGTCGAAGAGGACGACTGCACAAGGCCTCTTCGAACAAGCGCTCGGTGGCATCCTTTAGCGACTCCTCAGTCTTGACCAAGAGCACATTGTGCTGATAGGACTTCAATATGATCTGGAGAAGCTTTCCCGTGCGAAGGTCAAACGCGAAAGCAGTGCGGAAAGCCTCGATATGCTGCGCCAGCTGTATGCAGCTTTGCTCTAGTCTTACCAGATCAAGGCCGGGATCCGTATCAAGGACAAAGGTGTTTACCTCTATCTGGGCCGCGGTCAATGCTCCAGCGACGCTGAAGGAAACGGGGTCTGTAGCAGGGAAGACATCCTGAATCGATTCCTTCCCGGTGCCAGTGACGGGGCAGACGACCTCGTCAAGAAAGGCGTCGATGTCATTTTCCAAATCGTTGAGCAGCTGGAAAGGACGGTAAGATGCTCCAAGCGCCGATCCTGCCAGACCTTTGGCGACAGCTGCCATCTTGAACAAGACTGGATTCTCAAAAATGTCTAGCACACGAATACCAAGAGCCTCAGTCTTTGCAGCAGCAACAACCTTCATGGCGCTGATAGAGTCACCACCAATGTCGAAAAAGTTGTCATATCGATCGATTGACTCTGTCTCGACGCCAAGCACGGCTGCCCATAACTTGCGAATAACGGCCTCCTTGTTGTTGCCGACCTTTCCGGTCTTTGGGGCGCTTCGAGAATTTATATCCACCATCTGCGTTACCTCATTCATCATGAACTTGCGGACAGCTTTGCGGTCGATCTTATTTGAGACGTTCTTCGGTATCTTGTCTATTTGTAGATAGACTCTCGGGATCATGTAGGCAGGTAATCTCTCGGCCAGAGATTCCTTGAGCCAAGTCGAGTGGCCCACCATATCGCTGCGATGGTCTTCTTCGTCGATGAACTCAAGGGCAGCAACGAGTGCGTGTTGACTTTCACTGATGTGCAGATACTCTACCACGGCCGTTCGCACCTTGGGCATGAGCTTCACAATGCACGACTCAATCTCGCCCAGATCGACTCTTTGGCCGCGAATTTTGATCTGCGAATCGCTTCTGCCCAGAATCACGATCTTACCATCAGCGTTGTATCGTACGAGGTCGCCACTGCGATACATTCGACGTCCTGATTTTCTGGGGCCAACCTCTGCAGTGAAGGCAGGATCCGTGATAAACACCGCCGAAGTCTTGACTGGGTCGTTGCGATAACCACGAGAAACCGACGGGCCCTCAATAACAAGCTCTCCCACTGCGCCAATAGGTACAAGTCGGTTGTAGTCATGAACGTCAACGATCCAGTTTTGGGTACCACAGATGGGCCTGCCAATGGTGTTTGAACCACTCTTGTCTGTCACTCCAGGGTTTATGGTGCTGGTGACAGAACACTCAGCCGGGCCGTAGCTGTTGTTCAGGGTGGCATTGGAGCCCTGAAGCCACTTCTCAACCAAGGCTGGAGTGTTTGCTTCACCTCCCATCACCATAGTTTTCATGGATGGGACTTCAGCCGGGGGGATCAGAGCCACGGTGCTTGCTGTGAGGACTGCATAGTTGGCGTTGAGTCGCTGTATGGACCCGACCAAATCGTTCATTCGCTCGTCTTCCGAAGGCAGACATACGGCTCCCCCGAATGTCCAGGCCATGAGAATATCACCAATTGAGGTATCAAAGGTAAAGGCAGCGAATTGGAATGTGCGGTTAGTTGGATCCAGATTCAACGCAGTGCCCTTACCCAGTGCCAGGTTATATAAACCTCTATGCTCCAGGGTTACTCCCTTGGGAACTCCTGTACTGCCAGAGGTATATATAACCCAGGCCATGTTCTCCGGTTGGACTGATGTCGAGGGAATAGAAGGATCGGCACCATCGTATGACTTGGATAATTGATTAAGGGCTGCTTCATTGACAGTTACACTCCTACAGCCCAGAGATTGAAACTTGCCTGCCTTGGACTCGTCACAAAGTACCATGGCTGGGGCTGAGTCCTTCAGAATAGCATTAATTCTCTCGGGTGGTAGCTGAACTCCAAGTGGAACTACTGCGCCGCCGGCATAAAGAATGGCCAACATAGCCACCATGGCCCATCTGGACTTGTCCATACAGAGCCCAACGGTGATTTCGGGCCCCACGCCTCCTTCTATCATGAGTAGCTGGGCAAGGCTCCTGGCCGCTTGGTCAAGCTGCTGATAGCTGAGATCGCCATCCCAGCTGCAGACGGCTTGAGAGCCAGGACTCGCTCGAACGCTCTTGATGACTAGGTCATGAACACAGCCAAGGGAGGGCCATTGACCGGTGATGTTCCAGTTGGCAATCTTCTCTAGATCATAAGAGTTGGCTAGAGGAAGACCCCCCACAGTCTGGTCCTCAGAAGCGGCATTTGCAGCAAGCTGGACAACGTTGTGCTCGAATTGTCGCAGGATTGCTTGGAGTTGGTTGTTGGGGATGACATGATCGTCAAACCGGGCCTCCACCGTGGCTTCTCCCTTGCTCTCATCCAACTTGCACAAGATTGTGAGCGGGTAGTCATGGATAGCCTCCATCTTGAGGTGTACCTGCTCAAAGCCAGGCAGTCGAAGCGACGGGTCGTCTAGTTCGGCATCGGCCGCAGTGTGCACGAGGAACAAGTGTCTGAGGTCAGATGGATTGAAAGCGGGAACGAGTCGTTTAATCTTCTGGAGTCCAACGTGCTCAAAGGGTATCATTTGAACGCCTTCGTGGTGGATACTGTCCAGGAAGTCTGCAACCCTCTGCTGACCGCGTATTTTGATCCGAACGGGGACGGTGGTAAACGTTGGGGCTGCGAGCTCCGTCACCTCTGCCACAGGCGCTGAGCGGCCTGAAAGATTGACGGCAAACATGACATCTTGGACGCTAGCATATTGGGAAACTGTCAAAGCCCATGCTGCCCTGAGGACACTGGGGAAGGGAGTTTGCAGCCCCTCGACTCCATCCAGAGAGATTGTCTGTTCCAAGAGCGAGGTAGGCCTGGGCTCATAGAATCCTCCAGAAGGAAGGGAGGGGAAGTCGGTAAAGGAGTCAGAATCGCCTAGCGTCTTCGTCCAGAATTGTGATGCGGCGTCCAAATCTGTATTAAGGACATGGCGAATGAATCTTGGGTAAGGAACGGCCTTGGGCATCTCACGTCCAGAATACGCCGGGTAGAGATAGCGGTATAGGATCTTCTCGATACTCCACTTGTCAAACATGCTGTGATGAGTAGTCAAGACAAAGCACTTGGCCCCTGAACTCGAGTGCTGGACAATTGCACAGCGGATAAGAGGCCTGCCCGGTTCAAAGCCCACGGCCTTGTCCGCGGCAAGGTAGCTGTCCAGATCGCCACCAACGTGCCATACCAGGGGCTCATTGACTACTGTCTGCAGAAAACCACTGTTACGGTCCAGTACGATTCGAGTCCGAAGGATGGGTAGTTTCCTGGCTACCGCCTCCCAAGCGGCTTGGAATCTGGCAATATCAACATCCTCCCCGCTGGCTCGGAATACTTGACGATATGTGTAAGCTGTCGGCTGTCTCGCAGTGATGGCGAATAGTGCTTCCTGCATAGGAGTGCAAGGATATACATCTGTGATCTGATCTGGGGACACTCGGCATTGAGCAGCAAAGTCGACCAATCGAGATTCAAAACTACCAGAGCTACCTGGATCCTCGGGCAATAACTCGAATGGAACGGGGTCCTCCTCAACTACATTGAGGAGACCCCCCTCTTGCTTAGCTTCTAGGATTTGAGCATAGTCCTCTAGCACAGGGTGCGTAAATATGGACGCAACGGTTAACCGTAGACCTACTTGTCGAGCAGATGCAACAAGTTTCATGGCAGCCAACGAATCACCACCAAGTCGCGTAAAATGGTCTTGGGAACCGATAGAGTCAGCATCTATGGAGAGAGCCTCGGCCCATAGTTGTTGAAGTTGCTTTCCAATCTTGGTTCTTGGGGCTTTCTTGACACCTTCACTGGTAAGATAGCGTTGTAGTAAGGACGGGCCAGCCTCAAGATTGGTCAACAGCTGGCGCACAACCTTTCTATTTGTCTTGCCAGATGGTGTCAATGGGATCTTCTTCCAGGGCATAAATGCGGTTGGCACCATGTAGCTGGGGAGTTTGTCTGCTAAACCGTCCCTGAGACGACATAGGGCTTGTCGGACTTTGCTCGAAGGGGCAAGAATGGTGACTCCATCGATCTCTTCTGTTTGGCCAAGGCCGAACAAATCAGAGTCTTCGGTAAAGTCCATCACAGCGATGAGATCGTTCGCTTTCTTTCCAGCTTGCAGATCGACCAGATCGACAGTAATCGTCTGCACCCCAGGCAGAAGCTTGCCAATCCAGTACTCAATCCGTCCCAGATCAACTCTGTGCCCACGGAATTTGACTTCGCTACCTATGCGGCCGATATAAGTATAAGATCCGTTGGGATTTTGCTGAATAAGATCGCCGGTTCGATACATTCGTCTTCCAGCACCATCTAGACCAAGTTGCTTGATGAATCCAGGTTCAACAACGAAGCATTGCGCCGTCAGCTCTGGGTTGTTCACGTAGCCCCGAGCCTGCCAAGAGTTCTCAATGAGTAGTTCACCAGGGACACCAATGGGACACAAGCGGTTGTAATCGGTGGTACTAGTGATCCAGAAATTACAGTTCTCGAGCGGGTATCCAATCACAGGCGCATCTTCAATTCCTTGCATGGGCTTGCCACAGGACGAGTAGACGGAGCACTCGGATGGACCGTAGATGTTAACCACCTCAGCGTGATCAATCCAGCGCTCAACGACACTTGGTTTGATCAATTCGCCGGCAACTTGCAGTTGAGTTATGCAGGGCACATCCGCCGGATTGATCATAGATGCCACCGTTGGGGTCAGCACCATCTGGTTGACATTCATGTCCCTGATAGCCTGTGAAAGAGAATTGACACGTTGGTCTTCTGAGGGAATGCAAACACACCCTTTGAAGATGAGAGTCGTCATTATCTCTTGCAGCGTAACATCGAACTCGTGGGATGCGAATTGGAGGGTACGTGACTCCTTAGACCAACGCGTCGCTCTGCCATGCGCTGGCAAACTAGTGGCAAGGCCACCATGAACCAGGAGACATCCCTTTGGCAGCCCCGTACTTCCAGATGTATACACGATCCATGCAGGATGATCGGGGGTAAGAGCCGGGCATATAGGACCACTGACGGTCGTGTCCGGGAGGCTGGCGAACAAAGTATCACTGACATCGACAATACGAGGTCCCGAACCTGCGAACATATCGGTGTGTACTGAGTTGGTCAACATGACAGTTGCTTGACAATCCTTCACAAGAGCTTTGGATTGTTCCAACGGTGACTGCGCGCGGAGCATGACGACTACTCCTCCGGATTCTAGGATACCGAGGATAGACACGACGGTCCACCTCGACTTATCCATACAGACCACCACCCTGGATTCGGGACCTATACCTAGGCTGGAAAGATGCTGTGCGAGCTTCCTGGCGTTGGACCAGAGTTCTCTGTATGTAAAGTCGCCATCCCAGGCACAGACTGCTGGTGAGTCTGGCTGCATTTCCACTACATCCCTTATCAAGTGGTGCAGACAGGTCAAGTCCCGCACTGGTATCGTAGCGTTCTGCTCCTTGATCTGGGCTAGATCTGTAGAGGTGATCTCCTCCAGACTGCACAGCTGCCTCTCATGAGTGGACTCGTCAAGGAACTGCAAAACCCAGTGCTCAAACTGTCTAAGAAGGACCGCCACTTGAGCCTCGCTCACAACGTTACTATCGAAACGGGCCTCAAGCTTGACTGGGTCTCCTTGCTGAGTAGGGAGCTGGCACTGAACAGTGAGAGAAAATGTGTCAAATGCGTTCAAGGCGGTATCCACCAACTCCAAGCCGGGAATCACGGTGCCTCCCTCTCCGTCCCTGGCATAGGGCGGTTCAATAACAAGAGCATGGTTAATATCCACTGCAGGTTGGAGATCGGGACAAAGGCGTTTGATCTCTTCTAATCCAGTATGCTCAAAGGGTATCATTTCTACTGCCTGAGATTGCACAGATCCCAGATAGCTAGACACCTTTGCTTCCTGGTCAACGTGAACTCGCACCGGTACAGTAGTAATTGTGGGTGCAATAAGCTCGGTAATTTCAGCGACGGGGGCATTTCGCCCTGAAAGAATCGCCCCAAAGACGACATCTCTTGTGCCTAGGAACTGGCCTAGACTCATGGCCCAACCCGCCCTCAGAATGTCAGCAAGGGAGAATCCAGACATCGAGTGATTGAATAGCGAGGTGTCGACTTCAGAGCGATGTAAGGCGATAGGCTTCGGCTGGTAGAAAGGGGATGGCATAGAAGGAAAAGCTGACGGCACCTCTCCTCCAAGCTGGTCGCGCCAGTATGACTCAGTCTTGATTCCATCATCCTCTTTCATGCGTTGCTGGTACTCAATAAACCTGGTAAAGGGGACCGCAGGAGGCTCCTCACCACGGAGGTAAAGAGATGACATTCGCTTGTAGATCAACTGGGAGCTCCAACCATCGTAGACCGAGTGATGTGCTGTCCACACAAAGTAGTGGGCCCCGTTTGATTTCTCCTTTATCAAAGCAAAACGCATGAGCGGCTGGCCGATGGTCATGGCACGTGCTTGATCATCAGCAACATACTCATCCAGGCTATCATGGGTCTGCCAGGTGCTAGCCTTCTTCGACAACACCTGCAAAGATCCTGAACGCTGCCCTAGTAATATGTGAGTTCGCATGACGGGGGCCTGCTTGACCATGACGTCCCACATTGATCGGAAGCGCGACAGATCGATGGAATCCGAGAGAGCGTAGACTTGGCGCACAAGATACGCCGTCGGGCGTTGCTGCGTGGCAGCCAACATGCTCTGTTGCAATGATGTGCATGGATAGATGTCCTCAATATCTTCAGTACTTAATCCGCACTGGATAGCAATGTCTGCCAGTTCCGCCTCTTTATCGCTCGAAAATGGCTGCCAGAGGGAGAAGGGGAGAGGATCACTTCGTTCCTCCTGGGCAGAGTCAGTCTTCCCCGCCGCGCTGCGTTCATCGAGAATTCGTGCGAGATCTTCAAGTCTAGGGAAGCTTAATACATCCTTAACCGTCATGTGAATATGTTGCAGTCGGGCCAATTCAACCAGCTTTATAGCTAGGAGAGAGTCTCCTCCTCGATAGAGAAAATGATCGCTTGCTCTGATGGACGAACTGCTCACGCTGAGGACAGCCGCCCAAAGTTCTCTGAGTTTCTGTCCAGTCTCCGTCAGGAGTAGCTGGTCATTTTCACTTGAGTCTTCAAAAACATATTCCTTTAAGTCGGTCATCCCTAACTCACTAGCCAAGTGGCGAACCATCTTGCGGTCAGTCTTGGCAGAAGAGGTCAAGGGGATACGTCGGAAGGGAACGTAGAAAGTGGGAATCATGTACGAGGGAAGCTTCGCTTGCAATGTGTTCCGCAATAGGTTGAGTCTTTTGCGAAGCTCATTGGACGCTGGGAGAATCTGTGAATCGCCCGAGGGAATAAACGCGGTATGTTTCGAGAATTCAACAGCAGCAAAGAGGGTGGCATTCCCTGAAGGCAATGTGTCTTTATTCTCGGCGGGGAGAAGGTCAACGACGGCCCGGATCACACCGTCTAGGGACTCTATAATCCAATGTTCGACCTCAGATACATCAAGTCGTTGGCCACGAACCTTGATTTGTGTGTCTCTTCGACCGAGATAGCTCAGAGAGGAATCGTTGTTCTGCCGTACAATATCTCCTGTTCGGTAGAAGCGTCTTCCAGTCTCAACACCTAGTAGAGACACAAATGCCGGATCGCGGATGAAAGATGTGGATGTTTTGGCTTCATCATTGAGATATCCTCTTGCCAGCAGTGGACCCTCGATCAGTAGCTCACCCGGAGCCCCTGGAGGACAAAGCCGCCCTGGGTTCTGCGGATCGGTGACCCAAAAGTTTACGTTCATGGGGAATCCGATGTTTGCCAGGTCTTCGAAGCTCTGGAGTGGCTTGCTGACACTGGCAAATATAGAGCTCTCCGTTGGACCATAGGCATTGAAGACAACTGCCTTTCCAAGCCAGGCTTCTAATACGCTCGCCTTGACTTCTTCCCCAAACAGGATCAACTTTCGAACCATTGGGGCGTCTGCGGGGCTAATGGTTGATGCCATGCTGGAGGTGAGGGAGAGGACGTTTGCCTTTAAACGAAGCACTGAACCTACCAAGTCATTGACACGACTCGTCTCATCAGGTATACACACACAACCTCCGTAGATAAGCGTGGTAAATAACTCGGATAGGGACACATCGAACGTGTGCGCCGCAAACTGGAGTACCCTATCTTCGGGAGACAGATCCAGTGCGATACCATGGGCACGCATACTAGTGGCAAGGGCACGATGCTCTACTAATACACCCTTCGGCGTTCCAGTGGATCCAGACGTGTAAAAGATCCATGCCGTACATTCCGGCCGGCTATGTATCTCTTGGGTTGTTGTTGATGGTGGCAGGCCCGATGGTTCGTCCGTAATGATATCGATTATATTCAGAAGTTGAGGGCCCAAGCCACTGAGTCGGCTGACCTGGTTCCCGTCCACGACTATAGCCACGGGAGATGAATCGGCAAGAATGGCTTGGACACGAGCAACAGGTTCTCCTATCCCGATTGGAACAACAGCACCACCAGCCCTTAAGATGGCGAGCATGGCAACCGGCACGAGTTTAGACTTGTCCATACAGACTCCCACGGGAACCTCTGGCCCGACACCGATATCGAGCAAATGCTTGGCGAAATGAGAAGTACAGATATCTAATTCCTCATATGTCAAGCTGCCGTCCCAAGCGTCGATAGCGACAGCCAACGGCTGCTTCTGAATCCGGTCGTTAACCATCTCATGAACACATCGATTGAGGCCGTCGGGAGCACGAAGATTCAGTTCTAGGATCAGCTGCTTCTGATCTGCGCTGATAAGCTCAAGCTTAGACACAGTGGTGCCAATGTCACGGAATATGGAGTGAAGGGCTTCTTGGAAGTTTTGGAGAAGATGCTGAGCATAGTCTTTATCCATACGAGAGCCCCAGTAGTCTAGCATACACTCCAAATCCGCTTGGCCAGCTGAAACAATAAGAGAAGCGTCATACTGCCAATAGTGTTAGATCGCCGTGACTTTGGATTTTCCGAGGATGTGTACTTACATTTGTAGGGCTGGATCCCTTGACAAGCTTATAACTCAGCCCTTGCAGACGTCCGTCATCCTGGACAAGTCGCCGACGGAATGACATGACGGTGTTACTCCAACGTCGAGGAGAAGTTGTGCTAGCAAGCTCCGACTCGTGGGATAGACTGTCCGTATAGTCGGAGTTGACAGCCCTAATAGCATCCAAGACGTTGGTACTCCCCTCTAAGTTCATGGAGCAAAGGAGCGTGGTGATAAGCGGCCCGACAGCCGTCATGATGCCCTTTACAGGCTTGTTCCTCAAGGATGAGATATACGAGAAGCACACATCATCGACACCGAGATGGCTTCTTAGCACAACGCCCCAAGCAAATTGACAGACACTGGCCAAGTTGATGTTGTGCCTTCGGCAGAGACGGTCCATAGATGCTACGTTGATAGGCATGGTGGATTGAAGGGTGTTGAAGTCGTTAAAGTCAGCGTTCTCACGCGTGACTGGAAGAATTGTCATCTGCGTTTTAGAGAGGTACTTCTGCCAGTAATCCGATACATCGATGTTTCTGGATTGATGTTCAATCAGTGAATATTCGGCATAGGAGAATGCCTCTTCATCGGTGCCTCCCGGTTGGACGGCACACGTACAAAGGTCGTTGAGGAGCATCTCGGCAGAGTGCCCATCGTTAATTGCATGGGAGATAGTTAACACCATGAGACACCTTCCAGGGCCTTCCTGGATGATGGACATATGGTGAGGCACCTTGAAAGGTTGAAATTCAACCTTTGACGGTTCGAGAAGCCGTGGAACAATGTCGACTGGCGGGGTCACCTTCTTGAGCACGACTTGGTCGAAGTGCCCTGGGCGACTTTCGCTCTCGATAAATACAGTCCTGAGGGACGAATGCTTCTCAACAACTTTACTCCATGCCACTGCCCATTTTTCCGCATCCAAGAATGCGAAGGCACCCGAAGTTGAGGCTCTAGCAACAAAGGTACACATATATGCTCCCTTATCCAGTGAACTGCCCATGAGCATATTATCCTGAATAGGTGTACATGGGTAGACATTATGAATGTCCGCAACAGGATCTTGGGTAATTTGGAGTAACTTCTGCTCAAATAAGCGGTCCAGAGACGGGTAGTCCAGTGACAGGTGTGGGAAATCGGAGAGAGTGGGTAGAGGTTGACGGAATGGCAATGTGGCGGCAATATCTTGTAGTTGGCTGACGAACGCTTCAGAACTGCGCTTGAGATCTGCCTCGCCTTTGAAACCGGTGCTACAGACGACCAAGAAGCTCAATTTCGTATCTGTCCAAAAAGGGGTCATGCAGAGCCCGCCTGCCGCGCGAACAACAGCCTCCGCAGGATGGCGCCCAGGGACTTCGTCAATCGACTCCATTACGGCTTTGATTGAGGCGTCTTTCCGCTCTTTAATTCGAGTTGTGTCAAGGATGAGGTTGCTGCCATGAGAAATATTGTGAACAGAGCTTAAGAATGAACGCTGTCTCGAATCCTTCGCGCTGCGACATGCGTCGATGATGTCTCCAGTGTATTGATAGGGTACCTCAACTAGCTCGTCAAAGCATCCTATTACTCCCTCCCACGCTCTATCTTCCTCATGAGGCCGACCATTCCTGATCTCGACATGTCTCACTGGGCTGGGTAGTTGAGTCCCGAAGGACGAGGCCAAGGATGCGAATACTAGATCATGAATATCTGTACGCAAGGTGCGGTTGCACGAGTTGCTTTGAAGCGCTTCCGTCAATTCCAAGCTCAAGCTGAAGATGCAAGATGAGACCGCTCGAACTTGCGGGAAGAGATCTTTTGGTGATGTCTCTAAATTGTCAGATTCAGGCCTGCCGGCAGGCTCAATCTGACTTTCCAGTCGCTGATTCACTTGCTCAACCCAGTCGGAAAAGGTGTGAGACTCAGCGCTCAGGTCAAGAGATCCGGTTGAATATATCTGAATATCCTGAAGAAGAATATCCCAAGACTGCGAGTCAAAGACGGCCGCGGGTGCCACTAATCCAAGTTTCCTGATATGGGTTCCTTCTCCAAAGAACAGAAAGCTAAAGCCAGCTGGCCCGGACGCTGAAATCTCCTCTTGTAGTTTTCTGACATGGGCGACGGCCTTCTCGTCGGACTCATATGGAACGAAGGTTCCGGAGATATCTGGGGTGATGGCTGGTAAGACATAGGAATATGTTCCACCAGGTTCCAAGGTGGCTCCCAGAATGGGGTGTCTGTCCGCCAGCTTCTGCAAAATTTGCGTAGCCTCATTGAGAGACATTGGAACCTCAACATCCAATGTGAAGCCCTGCGACGACCCGAAGGTACGATACACGCTCTGGAGCTGCGTGAGTGGAATAGAAACAGTCCCGTGATACGTCGCGGTACTCGATCGTAGCAAGTCCGGATTGGCCTCGACCAGCTGCCGTGCTAAATCACGCATAGATATTGTCGAGACCTGAGCCATATCAACAGACAGACCAAGTTCCCTACATTGTCCAGCAAAAAAGACTCCTGACAGCATATCGCCTCCTTGATCTGCCAGAGATTTTTCCGCATTGATCTCAGATTGGTCTCTTTTCAGAACATGAGATGCCGCCTTGCATAGCAAGCTTTCTACTTCATTGCGACCGCCCATTTTATGTCTGGCAGCGTGGAAATGGATGTAGGGCTAGTAAAGTCACTGACTATGGCAAGAGCTAAAATGTGCACACAATGGAGGTGTAGAGTTTTTCGAAAGCAAGTGTCAAAGAGAATAAAGGTGTCTTGTATGTTCAACTGAACTTTGTCACTGCTTTGTAGCGTAGTCCAGTATCTCTGACTGCGTCATTCAAGAGCAGGATCTTAGTCTACGACAAAATAAAGCGAACGGCCAGATTTTCCCGAGACCCTGCACAGCTATCCGTATCTTATTCTTCTGTATTGCTAATACAGCAGTCAGCCTACCAGCCAAGAACTTACATTTCGACACGTTTCTATTCGTAGTGGTGTTGGGGTGAGGAAGAGGGGGATCTGTGGCCTGTCTCGGGTAAGCCACATGAACCAGGGTCACTTAGTTCGCCGCAGGCTGTACCTGCAATCCTGGTATTTTTCCGGCTGCCGGCTTCTCAAGTGTGGTAAGATTTCTGTGGAGCGAAGGAGTTGCCAATACTAGCGCTGGTACACACCCCCGTGTTTATATATGTATATGTATATCAAGAGCAAGTTAATAATTAAAGATTGAGCTCTCTAGGATATTATATAGAACAAAATATCTAAAGGACTCTATAGAAATGCCGTTTTTAAAAGACATAAGTCAACGAGGAATAAATAAAATAAGATACAGAATCTTGGTTGGCAAAAGCTGGTGTGTTCGGAACCACTTTTGCGCATTCGTAATCCCCATAACCTGTATGATAGTGCATGGATGTAGCTGTCTCCAGTATGACAGGTGATCTACATGATGTGTGAGCATCATGCATCCAATCTAGGAAGGTTCCATAAAAAGGTCGTTGTCGCCTAGATAAGTGAGCGATATGTAAAGTAATCCTTGGCGGCTCAGGTCGTCTTGCAGATCTCCATCTGCACGCTGTCAGCAATCGTATGAGAACCTGATGCACCAATACCGGTAGAGATGATAGAAGGATCTCTAGTATCCAGGAAGGATTCTCCTATGCAAAGTCATCCTTAGTTATACTGTCATCCCTCCGGTTCTTCCGAGGCGTCTGAGCCTTGCCCAGCCATGACAGGTAAGCGCCGCCGGGTAATATGACATATGCATATAGGTAGACCCTGGGAGT
Source organism: Fusarium heterosporum (assembly GCA_013396295.1). Taxonomy (NCBI): domain Eukaryota; kingdom Fungi; phylum Ascomycota; class Sordariomycetes; order Hypocreales; family Nectriaceae; genus Fusarium; species Fusarium heterosporum. The sequence continues at coordinate 17,236 of JAAGWQ010000029.1, read as the reverse complement.
GCAAACAGGAAGACTTTGGAACCGCGCCTTGAAGATGCGTAGGAGAGCTTGGATTTCGACTTATAATCCAGAGATTCATTCTTACTCCTTCGGATTGGGAGGTACAAATCTTTCACACTTTGTAAATATTCATCTATCAAACACCATGGGATCACTAGGTCCTAAGCCTGCCATGAATGGCAACTCAGCTGTAAACGGTAGTGCTCCAGTCAATGGGCACTCTGTGAACGGCCATGCACCTGTCAATGGGCACTCCGTAGCAGAAGCTCTGGAACCTATTGCCGTGGTGGGTATGAGTTGCCGTCTCCCTGGAGACGCATCAGACACGCAAAAACTGTGGGAACTGCTCACTCAGGGCCGTTCGGCATGGTCAAAGACGCCCAAGGATCGTTTTAACCAAGAGGCCTTCCATGATCCCTCTGCTGAAGGAAAGCCTGGACGGGTGAGTACATACCCCAAGATATGATCAGCCCAGAAGTTCGGTCTTGAACCAATACTGAACGCACAACTGACTATGTACTCTAGACAAGCACAGACGGTGGGCACTTTCTCAAAGATGATATCAAAGCTTTTGATGCCTCATTCTTTGGAGTCAATCCAATAGAGGCAACGGTACGTATTCCTATTCACAAGTCACTGTGAGGGATAATAAATTAACGCTCGCCACTTTAGGCCATGGACCCTCAACAGAGGCTGGTTCTTGAAATTGCTTATGAGGCATTCGAGAATGCCGGTCTGACCCTTCAACAGTTGTCAGGGTCCAACACTGGTGTCTATGTCGGCCTGTGGGCCTCGGACTACCAGGAGATGCTCCTCAGAGACATCGACTTCCCACCCATTTACCAAGCCAGTGGTGTTGGAGCAGCCATTGCTTCCAACCGTGTTTCGTATTGCTTCAACCTACATGGACCAAGTCTCACCCTCGACACTGGATGTTCAGCTAGTCTGGTGGCCCTTCATCAAGCCGTGCACAGTCTCAGAGCTGGTGAGACGGACACATGCTTTGTGGCGGGTGTCAATCTCCAACTAGACCCGCAGAGATATGGCTACCAAAACAAGCTCAGTATGTTCTCTAAACAAGGCAAATCGTTCACATTCGATCACCGCGCCAAAGGAGCCAGTGGGTACGGCAGAGGTGAAGGTTGCTCCGGTGTTGTTCTCATGCCCCTTTCAAAGGCCCAGAAGCAGGGCTATCCAATCCGTGCCGTTATCCGAAACTCGGTAGCGAACCAGGATGGAAAGACAAATGGAATCACTGTACCAAGTGCTGCAGCGCAATCCGCTGCCATTGAGAAAGCCTACGCTCAGGTCGGCTTGGTACCGTATGCCGACTATGTCGAGGCTCACGGAACAGGCACTACAGTTGGCGATCCTATTGAAGCCAAAGCCATTGCCAAGGTCCTTGGTGCTAGTAGAGAGCCAAACTCCCCCCTACCTATAGGCTCTCTTAAGGCCAACATTGGTCATACTGAGAGTGCAGCCGGCCTCACTGGTCTCGTCAAGGCAGTCCTGATGCTTGAAAACAACATGATCCCGCCTCAAGTCAACTTCGAGAAGGCGAACCCAGAGATTGATCTGGATGCCTTGAACTTGAGAATCCCTGTAGCTCTCGAGTCTAAGCCTCTCAAGAGAATCTCAGTGAACAGCTTCGGGTACGGTGGAACCAACGCTCACGTTGTTGTAGACGCTGCCGATCATGACCAGGAGAAACCAGTAAGCCAGGGAAATGGTATTCTTACAGCCAATGACCAAACTGTACACGAAGATGCACTTAGGGCCAAGGAGCGGCTCTTCGTTCTCAGCGCTGCCAGCGAGAAATCCTGCCAAGATCTGGCCTCCAATGTGGCCAAGTATCTTGAGAGCAAGGCTAATTCGGCTGATGCGGATGCACTGTTGAACCGCCTTGCATACACCTTGAGTAGGAGGACAGTCATGGAGAACAGAGTTGGAGTTGTTGCTCCTGATCTGAATGACCTGCTCGATCAGCTCACCAAGCTGTCCAACGAACCGATTCCCCGTTCTGACCACCAGACAGCCCCTCACATTGGCTTTGTTTTTAGCGGCCAAGGTGCTCAGTATCCTCGTATGGGCCAGAGCCTGATGGGCACGTGGCCAACCTTTACGGCTAGTATGAAGCGGGCAGCTGCATGCGTGCAGGCATGTGGAAGTTCCTGGGATCTGATTGAGGAGCTACTCAAGGACCCCGCGGAGAGCCGAATGGAGGATCCCTGCATCGCGCAACCCATCTCCACAGCCGTTCAAATTTCTCTCGTGGATACCTTGAAAGATCTAGGGGTTCTTCCGACCGCTGTAGTGGGCCATTCCAGCGGCGAGATCGCTGCCGCGTATAGCGCTGAAGCTATCTCGTTCGACGATGCTATGACGGTGTCATATCATCGTGGTCGGCTCACGAGCGAATTGAGGAAGGAAAACAAGGGCAAGGCTGGCTCCATGATAGCTGTAGGTGCATCGGCTACAACTGTTAAGCAAGCCATCGACCAGCTCGGCCCTGCTGCTTCCAGTAGAATCGCTATTGCCTGCTTCAACAGCCCTGCGAGCGTGACAGTCTCTGGAGATGCAGATGTCATTAGCTCTTTGAAGCAGCGATTAGACGAGCAGGATGTCTGGAATAGACTTCTCCGCACTGGAGGAGCTGCCTACCATTCTCCTCAAATGCTTCAGATTGCCCAGAAGTATCACGAGGCTCTGAAGGATGTATCCGGTAGCTTGCCTGGGTCCAACATCGTCATGGCTTCATCTGTCACAGGCGAGGATGTCGGAGACAAACCTGTCACCCGAGATTACTGGGTGCATAATCTGGTTTCGCCTGTACGTTTCACGGACGCTCTGAAGAAGACGTGCGTGGGAGAGAATGGTACGCGCAAAGTTGACCTACTCCTTGAGCTGGGATCCCACTTCCAGCTGGAAGGTCCAATCAAGCAAACCTTGAGGACCTTTACTGGAGAGTCGGCCAAGATCCATTACGCTGGATCACTGAAACGTGGCGAAGATGCCCAACTCTGTATGTTGGAAATGCTCAAGTCCTTGTATTTGGAAAAATCTTCTGTCGCGTTTTGGAAGGCCAATGCAGGTTTCCAGACGACCCCTAAGCTCTTGAGTGATCTTCCACCTTACCCGTTCGACCACTCCAAGACGTACTGGCACGAGAGTAGAGTATCTAGGGCGTATAAGCATCGCCCTTTCCTCCCCCATGAGCTTTTGGGCACCCTCGTCCATGATAACAACCCCCAGGAGCCCAGATGGCGTTGTTTCCTGAACCAGAAAGACGTTCCTTGGCTGAGTGGTCACGTTATTCAGGGTCAAACCATTTTCCCAGCCACAGCATACCTGTCTATGGTCTTTCAAGCAGCACGACAAGACACAGCTATGCGGAATCCTCAGGCGGTGATTGACAGGTATATCCTCCGGAACGTCAACTTCTCTCAGGCACTGGTCATGGAGAACAGTAAGTCCGACTTGGAGATCAGCCTGTCACTTCGACCACAAGCAGTGTCGGCGAGGAAGTCATCCCAGACGTGGCAAGAATTCCGTATCTTCAGCACATCCGCTGACGATGTTTGGACCGAGCATTGCCGTGGTCTTGTACAGGCTGTCCTCAAGACGGACTCTGGTACTCAAGATGACGGTTTTGTCCCAACTCGGGTCACTCTGCCCCCACACGCCCAACACATCCAAGCCAAACAGTTTTACCACAGGGCAAGAGATATCGGTGTCAACTGGAGCGCGCCATTTGACAACCTGACTGATATCAAGATTGCTGCTGGCTCGTGTATCACAGACTCGTCGTTTGTCGTGAGTGCCGGTGCCGGTGTCTCTGCGGCAGACTACACCATCCATCCCGGTGTGATGGACGCTGTAATGTACCACGGTATGATGGGTGTCCTCATCTTCGATGAGGGTGATAAGTCCCCCGTAGTGCCAACTTTCATCGAGAAGATGATTGTATCCGAGCAAGACCGAGCCAAACCTATTCAAGAAGTTACTTGTCACGCCTCACGGACCGAGAGTGCGCTTACCTATGACATTGGAATCTTTGAGAAGCAGAACGAGGACAATATGGTTGTGCAGGCCTGGGGAGTGGTTGCAACCAAGTTGCCAGATGTTTCCATCGGAGAAGGTCGCAAGCGAGACTTGTGTCACGTTCCCGACTGGGCTACTTACCTGCCCAAGACCACACAGAAGTACATCGATAGCCTGTGCAAAAAGTCGCTCGATGATAGGTCCATTATTCCAGAGATCAAAGCATTGGAGGCTCTGACAGTGTACTACGTCAAGCTTGCCCTGGCTGCCACACCAGAAGAAGAGGTAGTGGAGGGCTACCAGCGTAACTGGTATAAATGGATGAAGACAATTGCCAAACTGGAGCCTGATCAAAGCTACCTTGAGGCAGGACAGGCAGACGACAGCATTTCTGCACAGGTCGCACGACGTCTAGGCCCACGCCTGAGCGAAATCCTACGAGGAACTACTCACTCCTTGTCCATCCTGAATGAAGATAGTCTGCTGAGTGGACTCTACTTGGAAGGTGGCAATGTTCGATGCATTGCACAGATCGCCGCTTATATGGGAGAGCTGGGTCGACTGAGCCCCAATATGAAGATTATCGAGGTTGGCGCCGGCACTGGATCGGCTACCTTGCCCGTCCTGCAAGCTCTGCAAGCCCCAAACAGAGTTCTGACGTCTCAGTACGACTTCACCGATATTTCACCCGGATTCTTCCCAGCTGCACGAGAGCTACTGTCCGATTATGACGGCGTTGTCCAGTACAAAACCTTGAACATCGAGAAGACAGCTGAGGAGAACGGCTTTGAGCCTAACAGCTACGATGTTCTTATCGCTTCCAACGTTCTCCACGCTACTCCCTCCATTGACGTCGTCTTGGAAAACGTCAAGTCACTGCTCCGACCCGGCGGTAAGCTCATTCTGATGGAGCCTACTGAGAACCTTCCTCACTATGGTCTTGTCTTTGGCTCTCTTTCTGGCTGGTGGGCGGGCGTCGACGAGGGCCGAACGCTCTCGCCCATGCTTTCCTGCTCTGAGTGGGCTCAGAAGCTTTCAAAGAATGGGTTCATCAATAATGAACCTGTCTTCGAGGATTACCCGGTGTCCGAAGGCGGCTCCATCCATGTCTTTGTGTCTGAAGTCCCGATTCCGGCTTCTTCGGAGGCGCCCGTGGATGTTGATATTGTATCGTTTTCTGAAGAGAGTATTTACTCGACCTTCACGGAGAAGCTCCAGAAGAACCTCTGGGATCGCTCAGTGGAGTGTTGTGTTGCTTCCCCAACCGTATCTGCTGACAAGATCAGCGTTATCATGCCTGACTTCTGTGAGCGTGTGGCCTGGGATATGGATGGACAACTCTTCGACTCGCTCAAGGCGCGGGTCGCCAGCTCCAAGGCTGTGATCTTCGTGATGTGTACCGCCAAAAGCGCTGAAGAAAAGCCTAGTGGCGACTGGATCTATGGATTCTGTCGATCTATCCGCTATGAGTACGCATCTGTACGCCTAATTACACTCGAGCTCGAAAGCGGTTTGGAGGCCGGCGTCGAAGCCCTGACAACTATCTTGAACAGCCCAACGGCGGACATGAGTGCCCCCATCGACGAAATAGAGCTTGAATACATGGAAAGGGAGGGTCAGCTCTTCGTTTCCCGAGTTCGTGCGGAAGCCAATCTTGACAGCTACGTTAGCCGAGATCTGGGTAAGGCAGGTTCCGAAGAGGCTCTATTTTTGAACGGTAGGCCCATGTCGGCAGAGCTGGCCGTTCCAGGTGTGCTAGATACAATCCGCTGGGTAGACAATCCCGAGATCTCGGGGCCAGTGGATCCCGATTGTGTGAGACTACAGCTGTGCGCTGCCAGCATCAACTTTAAGGATGTGCTAGTTGCCTCAGGTCAACTGGAGGGTATCACACAGATGCGTAATGACTGCAGCGGTATAGTACTTGAGGTCGGAGCCAACATGACCAACAAGTTCAAGGTTGGAGACCGCGTCACCTCCCTATACTCCCAGTCGTTCACAAACTACCCCATGGTCCATGGGTTGTGCTGTCATGTGATACCCGATGACATGGACTTCGCAGACGCGGCTTCTATTCCTCTTGTCTGGAGCACTGTCTACTACTGCTTGGTCACTATCGCTAGGCTACAAAAGGGGGAGAGTATTCTCATTCACTCGGCTGCCGGTGCTGTCGGACAAGCATCTATTATGCTGGCACGTCATCTTGGTGCTGAGATATTTGTCACATGCGGAAATGAGGCAAAGGTGGAATTACTCAACACCGAATTTCACATCCCAAGGGATCACATCTTCTCCAGCCGCAACACATCATTCCGGGACAAGATCCACACCATCACCAAGGGTCGCGGAGTGGATGTTGTTCTGAATTCTCTCGGAGGAGAAATGTTCCGTGAGTCGTGCAACACGCTGGCAGCACATGGTCGATTTGTCGAGATTGGACGCAAAGATCTCATGGAGAACGCCCTGATGCCCATGGAGTTCCTGCTGAACAACATCACCTTTGCCTACGTTGACTTCGCGCACATCCTTGCGACTAAGACGATGCTGGCATCCCAGCTTCTGGGAGAGGTGATCAAGCTCTTCGCCTCTGGAGTGGTGCAGCACGTGCGACAGATCAAGTACCCAATCTCGGAAATGGCAACTGCTTTCCGTCTGATACAGGCTGGCAAACATACAGGCAAAGTTATCTTGACCGTGGAGCAAGAGGTCAAGGTCCAAGTTGTTCCATCAAAGCCTCCAGCCGTTCAGCTCAACCCAGAGGCTACCTACATTGTGGTCGGAGGTCTAGGAGGTCTGGGTAAGCGACTCGTTGACTGGATTGCAGAGAAGGGAGCTCGCCATATCGTCATCTTTTCCAGGACAGCTCAACCTGACACAGATACCCAGAACTTCTTGGACAAATTGACGAATGTGGGAGTCACAGTCCGTGTTGAAAAGTGCGACGTCAGCTCAGAAGAATCATTGAGTCAAGCCATGACCACAATTCAGAAGACTATGCCCCCCATCCGCGGATTATTCCAGGCTGCCATGGTCCTTCACGACATCCTGTTGGAAGACATGAACGTTGAGCAGTGGTGCAAGGTCACGGCACCCAAGGTACAAGGTACATGGAACCTGCATAAGGCTCTTCCAGCTGATATGGACTTTTTCGTTATGCTGTCGTCGGTAGTCTCCATGGTAGGTACTGTTGGGGCTGGCAATTATGCCTCAGCATGTGCCTTCCAGGATGGAATAGCTCGCTACCGCCGAAGACTTGGCTTACCCGCCTACGCGGTCAATATCGGCGCCATTGTCGAGGCCGGCTATGTCAGTGAGAATCCAGACGTCGCTGTCAACCTCCGAAAGAATGGACTCGGTAGTGTTGCGATTTCCGAGTTCCTATCCCATCTTGGCGATGTTATCCAGAACAAGACGGATTATACCCAGTCATCGCTCGGTATATTGCCCAACGGAAACGAGCGTGGCCTCGGAGAAGCACGCTGGGCAAACGATAAAAGACTTGCCCAGATCTTTGGATCGGAGAATCAGGCTGGCAACAAGGCAGTTAATGGTGGTGCTGACAACGTTGGCTTCGCGCTCCAGGCGGCAGCAACGTTCCACGAGGCCCAAGAAATAGTCTGTAAGGCCATTGTCAAGCAGCTGGCAACCATCTTGGCCATCGAAGACGACGACATCATCCCTGGCCGAAGTCTGGACTCGTATGGTCTAGACTCGCTGGTTGGTGTCGAGTTGAGAAACTGGATTGGTGCCTATCTACAGGTCAACCTACCTCTGCTAGTCATGTGGAATACCAGCAGCATCAATGAGCTGGCTGAGATTGTGACCAAGGGATCTAGATTAGTCAAGGTGAAGTCTGAGGATGAGGCTGCTGATGAAAAGGACGGCGAGGCATCTAAAGAATGATGGACACATATACGTAGTGTTGCTTGATTGATTATTATAACTTTAGTTGAACTTCATTTGACTCTACTGTCCCCCGTTCTATTACAGTGAACAAGCTCTACGCTTCAGAGCACAATAGTAAACAATGCATTTTCTTGGATCTCAAAAAGGCATCGACAAGGGATATCAACAAGATTGAGCTCGATACTCTCAGGGTTTCTTCTATAGTCTGGTTCTATCATATTATATCACCACTGTATCAATCTGCCACTTGCGAACTTCGGAGGACAAAATCAGCTCACCCGCTGATTAACAAACATAAATACGACAGTTTTAACGTGGTGGAGATGCTAGGGCGGAAGGCCCACGCAATCGATCGTGGCCTACCCTTTGTGACCACTTACCAGCCTAGAATCGTACCACCTCACGTTCTGTCTGCGCCTCAAAAACAAATACGGTAAAAGGAGATGTTGGACGCCAGAAGGAACGAAAACGAACCCCACGTAATGCTACACAAGAACACACATCATCCCAACTGTACTTTTACGGCACAGATCAGAACGTGCGTACTTCGTAGCAAGGAGTTGGCTAAAATTTGCCGGCTACCAGGAACGCGCGCTAGGAATGAAAGGATTGGGGGTTGGCTAAGGTAGTATTCCGTGGTTCCTTCTTGCAATCCTTGGCGCTTACTGGCACATTTAAACGACAGGCAGCCTCTACGCGATCGCCAGCACAATGCCTCAATACATGGGTAAAGGTGGTCGATCGGTAAGAAAGCACCCCAGAAGGTATTAGAAATTTGACCGTCTAGGCTGACAGGCAAAAAGTTTCATGCAGAATGATACGTATCATACCTGACTCCTTTCAGTCCAGTCTAAAGTCGTCGTCGCTTGTGTACCCAGAAGTCATACCCCCCACCCCTGTATAAGTGGAACAGCCTGGCAGGCATACCCCAGCACACTTATGTGCCGCACGCCGTATGCAGGTCAGATTATGCAGCCTACCCTACTGCACATACCTCACATCATACAAGTAATACTAGTGGGACGTTTGGCATGATCCTCCTCTTACTACAGTTGAGGTAAGAACATAATAAGTATTTTGTCCGCTGGCCTAAATTGCTGAGCTACGCACTCCAGCCCTTGAATATTCAACCAACACGCCCCAGTTCTACTATTGCAGACCAACATGGCGCTGACAGAGGGCCTTGTTGACCTGCTGTTGTCTAAGCCAATCATTCTTGGCTTGATAATATGCGCCCTGCTCTTTTTTATCGGGAGGGCATTCGAGCCCAGTATCAACGGCCTCGAACCTCCAATGCTCAGGCCTACTATCCCCATCCTTGGTCATTTTTACAGCATACTCAAGGATCAGGAAGCATTTTTCAAACGCCTCGAGTGAGTCCATATGCACTCCGTCTCTGCCTACTGGCGAAGCGAGAATAGTGTCCAGAACCCTAGATGCAACGACGTTGTGCCATGGCCACTGACACATATAATCCATAGCAAAAAGTACCATATGCCCATCGCAACTGTTCCCCTTTTGAACCATAAAATGTATATGATAACGGACCCAATTCTGGTGCAATCGGCGTATTGCAATAAGCACCTCTCATTCACCCCTTTTGCTGTAAACGGTGCCCAAAAGGTGGCAGGCTTCAGCGATGAGTATCACAAAGTACTGATGGAAACAAATGTCTTGCCCGAGTACTTCAAGAGCCTCTACGACGGGACCACTGCCCAACACATCCACCAACTGAATGTCACTTCCCTCAAGCACGTTTCAAAACACATCAATAGTATCGGAAAGGATGGTATGGCCGCTTCTAATACCTACCTCTGGCTGCGCAATCTCATGAGTGTCGCTACATGTGAGGCCCTATTTGGCCCTGAAAATCCCATCAGGACCGACGAACTTGTGGAGGATGTCTGGTAAAGTCATATTTGAAATTTAATGGAAGAATGCTGCTAATGCGGTCTAGGACGTTCGAGACCGGTCTGCCTTACCTCTTCTTCCATATCTTCAATTCGAAGACACTGCAGCGCACCAAAGAGGCAAGAAGAAGGCTCCAGCTAGCTTTGGGAAAGTGGTGCTCAACCATGAAGCAGGATGATGAACAGGTTTCGGCCTATATCAGAAATCGAGTTGGTATTCTTAGAGGATACGGCGTCGAAGGTCTGAAGCTCGGTGAGATCGAGGTTGGACTTATCCATGTGCCAACTTCAAACTCTATCCCAACCATATTCTGGTTCTTCATCCATGTCTTCACGCGTCCCGATGTGGTGGTTCAGATGCGCGCTGAAATCGAGCCGATCGTGAAGCGTGGCCCTGGTAACATAGTGACTATCAACATAGACGACATCCTCGAAAGGTGTCCTCTGATGATCAGTGCTTACCGCGAGGCTAGTCGCATCTGCAACGGATTTACTTGTAACCGTATGGTCCTGGAAGACACTACCATCACGGATAGATATGACCGCTCGTACCTGCTCAAGAAGGGCTCCAGCGTGAAGATGCCCGCGGGTGTAATGCATGCCTCAAAGGACATATGGGGTGAAGACGCAGCGGTGTTTCGAGCCGACAGGTTCCTGGATAAGGGTTTGACGAGCGAACAAGCCAAGCTGAGGCGTGCAGCCCTCACTCCTTTCGGTGGAGGTGCTCATATGTGCCCCGGACGGAATTTCGCCACAGCCGAGATCTATGGCTTTATGGCCGCGCTACTTTTAGGCTATAACGTGGAACCTCTGGACGGCAATTGGGATACATTTTCTCCGCCTGCCATGGCTACATGTCCCCAAGCGACGTCAGTATGCAAACCGGAAGATGAAGCTACAGTTTGTGGTACTCGTCTGACTAGACGAAAGGGATGGGAGGAAGCGGAGTGGAAGTTTATATCTGGCAAAGTGGAATAGTGAACGACCTTTCAGGTTTTATTAATGACTTGAATATGTAACGATCGTGGTTGCTTTTATTTACTATACTTTCTTCTTATTTTAAGAGGAAGTAAAAATAAAAGACAAAAAATATAGAGCATCTACTTCAAGTAATTTAAAAAGACTTTTGGTTCAACGGTGGGAAGTCCGTATTCACGTGTTCATAATGCAAATGATTTGTTGTGACCCGCCCTATTATGAATACTATTCAGCAATATATTGTAGTCACTAACGGCTTAAGAGAAATACTGATGCAATGATAATAACGCCAGTTATATTTGATATTTGTATCTTTGGTCCTTTGTAAAACCTAACAGGCATCTCTACCGTTAATTTCCTTACAGTCGCCAAAGCACTAGATGCCTCCAGTAGCCTTTGGCTTGAAGAACACGGTCATTATTCCGTCTATGGTAATTTGACCCAAGACCTTCTTCACTTCTCCGTGAGCGGGACACTCAGTCTCGTAATACTTCATGTCGTCTATGCTGGCGAACTCGGTCTTGTTGACGAATGTATAGCCCTCAGTGCGGAGCCCTTCTTCGACAGGACCAGCAACCATGCTCAGTATATAAGGCTTGCCATTCTGGTGTATCCGTAAGCATTTAGAATTGGGTGGGATATATGTGTTTTTGTGCGCTCAGTGAAACTGGGACTTATAAAAATGGTCACGAGAAAGGCTGGGGTAGGGGAGTTATCATACCCTCTGATTGTCAACAGCCATCTTCTGACACTGCTCCAAAAACCTTTCCTGATCCTCAGCCTTGGGCATCTTAAACATTGTCACGCGGTGAACACGATTCGCTACGCTTACGTAGGTGCGCCTATGTCCATTGAAACCGCTTTTCGCAACAGCTGTCAAAGTTTGAAGTCCACGGGAGGATTTTGCAAGCGCAAACATGGTCATTCAACTTCGTTGGAAACTTTTGTAGTCAGGATGTTCTTGAGACTTTCGTTAGTGTAAGGAAGAAGATAATGATAGCTGTAAAGATCGTCGATGGCGATGCGGAGCTGGAGGTTCCACATCCTTCCAATTTGACCGCTTAGATTACGTGGAATGACATTTTAATTCGTATTTACGTAGCTGCCATCCGTCAGCAGATGCAGTGCATCCTTGTTCCTTTCAACCAACTGCTCTCGCATAAACGCAATCACAGTTGACTGGTACCAGCAGGCGAATGGCCATGTGACGGAGATGCAGGATAAATCACCCACCGTATGTCAGCATGCCGGTTTCTTGGCCTCGGAAGAACATATAGGCAACCCCACCGTAGAATCTATCACCAGCGACTGCGAATTGATATTCTCACACTACCCAAGTCTAAGAAGGTTTCTCTAAGTAAGCGCGTGAGATTATAACGCCTTATCAGTGACAAAGTATGTGGATCCATGCCTCTCTCTCTTACCTTCCTATTTATATTAGGCGAATGCAATGAACACCCCTTCATCCGTTTGCACCACGTCCATGTAATGACCCCGAGCTTTCCACGCCACTCTGCATGCAGGCGATTGTATTTACCCGTCATAAAAATTTAAACTTTTGCAACAGATCCTCGTCTGAGTAAGCATACCATTGATACCTATATTTACTATACTGAAGAGTATGATGAATCCATTGAGCAAATTACAGTACCAAAGTCACCCAAAAACACAAAAACAGCTTCGGCCAAATCCATTCCATTTACTAAAATGAATACATGGAGAAAAATCACAGCAAAGGTTGTTATTTTGAAACATTTGGCCTTTAGTATTCTCAAAGTTCGAATTTCCTTATAAATCTTTGTGCTCCGAGAGGGAGGGTCGCGTTGATATCCTCGCGTGAACTGGACTCTACAAACAACAAGTACGTAAGCGTAAGCACTAAGACCCTGGCTGCTCTACCCGCCGGCCGCTGCCAGGGTACCTATCAGGGGTGTGGGCGTAGTCAAAAGGATGCTAGAAAGTTTGACGGTCGAGTGAGAGGTGAACAAAACTCAGGTGAAGAGGACTAAGTCTCGTACTAGTGATGCCTGGTAATTCGTATCATCTAGAACGGTGATTTCTTTGGTCAGTCTTCGACGCGACCTTCACTAGAACAAGGATCATGCCATCAATAGAGACCGAGGAGTGGCCGGTCCGTATAAGACGCAGAACGTACGTAGGGCACATACCGCTAGCCGGGGATGCATGCGATCCTTCGGGTTCATATTGGTCCAGCGTGTCAAAGCGGCATGTCGCGGGATGTTCCGGATAATCTAACATGTCACTAGTGATCGCCTTGTTCTATTTCAGCACCCTAGAGCTCCTGGGATCTTGGACATTACGAAGAAACAACCCATTGTTGGCTTCGCCAGTTTCCATCATGTACTCATCCAGGCATATTCAAGCGCTCCCGTATCGTGTCAGGAAGTCTGCTTTGGCATATTCATCAAGACTTCATAAGCTCCCTGCTGTATTATACTGCAGTAATGGACAGGCTTCCACTGCAACCTTTAGCAGTTCTGCCATAAATCGCATTTCAGAACAATCGCTACAAGGTAATGCCGGAAATTTAAGCGCTGTCCTCCATCCGTCGCTAAAGCCAGCGCCTCTCAACGTTGCGGCGGCCAATGGTACAACAGTGGTGTTCTCCAATGGCAAAACAATGGAGGATACAACTTGTGGTGCAGCAGTATCCTGTATTGGCTACCATAATGAAAGGGTAAAAAGTGCCATGCTTCAGCAGATCGACAATTTTTCTTATTCAAACTCAATGTTTTATGGACATCAGATTGGCGAGGACCTAGCTGCGGAGCTTATTAGTGGGACCAACGGGGAAATGGCCAAAGTTTACCTGATGTGCTCTGGTGGGTTGCCTAATCTTATTTGAAATGAGACGTGACGACTAACAATTCCTAGGAGCTGAAGCCATGGAAGCAGCCATGAAGATGGCAAGACAGTATTATATGGAGCTGAACCCGAACCAACCCCAGCGTATGAATTTCATTGGACGTGAAGGATCTTACCATGGCTCAACTCTGGGGTCGCTTTCAATGGGTGGACATGTTGGAAGACGAAAGATGTTCGAGGGTATGCTGTTAGACAACGTCCACCGCGTCTCTGCCGCCAACGAATATCGGGGAAAGGCCGATGGACAGACAACTGAGGAATATGTGCAACAATTGGCAAATGAGCTGGATGAAAAATTCCAGGAGCTTGGGCCTGATACTGTTGCTGGATTTGTTTGTGAGTCTCTTGTTGGAGCTGTAAGTTTTCAATTTCCTCGACCTTTGTGTTCCCGCTGATTTTGTTGTGCTGAAGACACTTGGCACAGTACCTGCTCCTTCTGGCTATTTCAGGGCTATGAAGAAAGTATGTGACAAGTACGGGGCGCTTCTCATCTTGGACGGTCAGTATCAACGACAATTGTGCCCAATATAAGATGACTGACCATAAACAGAGGTCATGTCTGGGATGGGTCGCTGTGGATCACTCCATGAGTGGGAACAGGAAGGCGTCGTCCCAGATATCCAGACCATTGCCAAAGGTCTAGCAGGAGGGTTCGCGCCAATGGCCGGGATGTTTATCAACCATCGTGTGTCAGATGCTTTGATGGCTGGGACTGGGTAGGTTGGATGGTCCGGGTATCCTGGGCTCTCAAGCTAATATCTGCACCAGTGTTTTCTCACACGCACATACCTATCAAGGACATCCAGTCGGGTGTGCTGCTGCATTGGAGGTTCAGCGGATTGTAAGAGAGGACAGTCTCGTTGACAATGTTCGCAAGAATGGAGACTATCTGGGCAGGCTTCTACACGAGCAGCTCGATGACCATCATTACGTAGGTGATATTAGAGGCAGAGGCTTCTTTTGGTCGGTAAGTTCCATCCCGAACCATCATTGCTGCAGCTCGGAAGATGTAACAGAGATACGTGAAGCTCGAATTCGTGGCCAACAAGGCGACAAAAGAACCCTTCTCGCCGGCCGCAGGAGTAGCGAAGAAAGTTCATCTAGCGGCGCTTAATGATATAGGCATCAGCCTTTATCCGGGAGTGGGGACCAAAGACGGTGTCACTGGAGATCACGTATGGATAGCACCTGCTTACACGACCACGAAGTCTGATGTTGAGAGGATCGTTTCCAAGGTCAAGGGTTCTGTTGACCAAGCTCTTGGAGAGGTCTATAGGTAAGAGGTTAGAGAATTATAAGTTCGAGCAGGGCCAGGGCAATGCAAGCTCTATTTCTCAAGTTCTTCGGCTTCCGCATTGCGAACTTTTGTAAATCTCTCTCATATTTACTACTCGCTAGCAACAACTCGGAGTGATGATCTATCACTACTCTTCTCGAGTTCTACAACTTGATATACATTTCTAAAGTGGCGTCATCCAACGCATCCACCTCGTAGTTATATGAATGTCGCCGCCTCAATGTCTCTTGAATTCAACTCTTGCTCGTGATAGTCGGCCGAGGTTGCCTCCACCTCGCATAACCCCTGACATCGAAGTCGTATAGTGGAAACATAAGAACAGACATATAAATCGTACATCCTATTTTCATGTTGTCTTTAACATAATGGCACGTCGAGCGGGGGAGTTGCAGCATTATTATTGAATTCGACCTCATCTATATCCTTCAGATACAGACCAAGGTTACAAGATAAAAAAATACATTAAGTTTACCACATCAGGGCACCATAGACGATACCCTCAAATCAAGCTTTTCTCTCAGTATCGTCACAGAAATAGATATTATACTTTAATTTCGAACCTTCAGTTATCATGAATATAAAGCTTATTCAATGACAACCAATGGCTTAAAGTCAAGCACAACATTCAGTAAAACACAATTTGAAACACGTTAGGTTCCCTCGAAGAGAGGGGAATTGCAGCATCTGATCCTGTCTATACGCTTCATGAAGTAACCTTATAATGCACTACTAATAGCAAAACATAAATAAAGTTTGATTTCATAATCCTAATTAGTATCTTCAGGACATAGAGTGAGATTAAAATGTGGATGGAAATTTGTATAGGGTACCCTAACATGCTAAATTTACTATTTCTCATTTATCTAACAACCTCAATACATCTGAAGGGAATATATAATAAGTTCAACGCAAATAGGTAAGGCCACAGGAAACGGTTGATTATTACTTGTGAATGGATCATAGATAATACTATTAAGAAGCGTTTTCTTAGTTATGTATTGATAACAATTTCCATATAGTGCGTGTAAACAATAGATTTATTAATCCAAACATCATTCATAGACTCTGGCCTATCTCTTTATCATTTCATTCCATTTGCAGAGACTTGCTCACAACTTATCCTTCCCTCCGGAAGCGCTAGACAAGACGGACAGCGGTAGCCAAATGTACTCTGTTAAGCGCTAGCTCTCGCTTTGTTAAGTGATCTACCTAGTGAATACCGAGTGCCAGCACAGTATCGAACACAAGTGAGAGGCTAAGATAATGAGAAATATATAGGCTGTTCCCGACTTTACTGGCGGGGCAACACCGCGTCATGCTCTCTCTACCATTATTGAGAAATTACATGTCTCCAGGGGCGAACGGAGGCACCTAAAGCAACTAGCTCTTCTTCAACATCCTGCTCGATTTGAAGTGCACTTTTCTCTGTAGAATTGTATGTCGAATGGGCGCCATTAAGTAGTGTAACTCCGAATCCAGCCTGGAGAGCACCTTTGCAGGTTTCGAGGACGCAGCACTCGCTTTGTATACCAAACGCAATGATCTGTTCAATACCCTCAGACTTGAGATAATCTGCTAGATTTGGATTCGACTTGAATGTATCTCCTGATACTTATTAGCATTACTGCGCGGCTATTAGGATTGGGGTGGTTGTACGCTGATTCTTAGAAACAAGATATTCCCGTGAGCTACTTGGATCGTTCTCGAAGCATAGTTTCCATGGTTCAGTTCCTTTTACCAGTGGGCCTTTATCAGGCATTTCCTCATGCTGAACGAAAACTATCAGAGGTTTTGGAAACGTTGTGATGCCACGGAGGAACTTAAGGATGTTTTCACCGGCATATATAATACGCTCGGCATCTGGTATTCGAGTTTTAGGATCATGCGCTAGATCTTTCTGAATATCGATAACGAAGAAAGCACTCCGTGAGGCGTTCATGGCGGTAAGGGCGAGCATAGAATTCTACCAGAGGGTTAGGACTCTAAAATTGTTTTAAGCTGAGGGAAATAAAGTTGGCATTTTCTACCATCGTGATTAAATTTAACTAGCAAAGTGTAGGGAGCCGCTACCGGATTAATAATAGTCCGTTGATTAGGATACAGCCATAGCTTCACTCAGGTAGGGCAGAATCAAACAACTGACAGGGTAGTAAACGTAGACCCATTGTATTAAAATCGATCGTATATTATGAATCCTCTTTATTAACTTATAACTCTA
>JAAGWQ010000028.1:0-60494 GCA_013396295.1 Fusarium heterosporum | reverse complement strand
GTTGGGGGCTTTACAACCGGAGGGGGTGGAGGCGGAGGCGGAGGCAGCTCGACGACTGGTGGAGGTGGTGGAGGACATGGTGTAAACTGTGGTGGTGGAGGTGGTGGCAGAGGCGGTCGCATAATAACAGGCGGCGGCCGAGGAGGTGAAGGGCGGCGGGGAGGAGGAGAGGCCCGACGAGGAGGAGGAATGATGCGGGTTACGCGATTCCTCACGATGCCATAGTCCTCTTCCGGGTGCTGAAGATAGAGGCGCTTCTTCTCGTAAGGTTTGGTGACTATGGGCATGACGTCAGCGACGGTTGGGTTTGCGACTGAGGACACACGGCGACACCCAGATAAGGGGGAGACATACCCATTTTGATGGTGAATACAGCGATGGCTGTAGCGACGGCGATAATTTAAATGCAGTTACCCGCGACGCGATAAACAAAGAAGGCCAAACAGAACAGCGATTGACAGGGACAGCCCGATGATGATCAAGTGGGGTTGTCTGGGTCACGATTGATGGATGACAGATGACAGTTCAACGGCGATGGGGGGCGGGTGTGAAAGGGAAAAGGTGATCTTTTATTCCAGTCAAGACACGAATGGTCAGGCTGCTAATGCAAGAAAGAAAGTGGCATGTGAGTTCGGGGTCAAAGTACTTGAGAGTTTGTACGAGATATTAAGCTTCCATGGTTTGTTCCAACCTAACCCAACCAAGATCCCAAGTCCAAGTCTAAGCCATGCCAATTCGATGAGTGGCTTTCTATCCTTACCAAGGCTAAGCAATCTCTCAACTGGGAATGGGAATACAACAAACGCAGTCAAAAAACGAGGTCACCAGGTCATGACGTCGCGTGTGCATGTGCATGCACGTCAGCCCCGCCTTGCAAACCCAACCCGCAAGAAACCAGATTTCGGTGCTAAAATGGGCAGGGGCTGAGTTCGAATTCTCTGTCTTTTCTTTTTTTCCCTTCCAGGGTCCAGGGCTGTGTAAGGAAGGGAAAAAACGGTTGGTGCCAGATGTGGCAGGGCTGAGCTGGTCTCGTTGGGTTCGGCTTGTACAAAGAAGCCATAGGGCCTTGGTCGAGGCCTTGCGATGGAGACACCATTATGCTGTAGTGAACAAAGCGTTGAGTTTTTTTTTCACTGATAGTGCGTTTGAGGTCACAGCCGAGGTATTGGTTGATAGCTGATAGAAAGATGATTCGTTAATGACGCAACCAAAGAAACACAATGGTTTACGAGACTCTGAAGCATCTAAAGACGTTTCACACCAAATATAGAATCCGGAGCTATCAGTCTCAGGTCCGGTATGTCGGCGCCGCAATAGCCGGAGCTGTGGGTCCGTCGCCGACCTTCGGACTCTTCCCTCCCGACAGCCCGGCAACATCACGCCGTGTATCTTTCAAACGTCTTTCAAATCCTAATCTTTTATCCTGGAGAGCTTACACTGATACTTTGACATTCATCCTGTCGATCACCACTTCCACCGCCCTCCTGAAACTCAGGTCGAGTACTAGAAACCCCTGAACTCGGATTAGTTTCAGGGGTCCTAATCCTAGAAATCATTTTGTGGTGAAAGGAATCTCCGTTCGCATGGGTCAAAGACGTTGACGATCGTTGGTTTAATTTATAGAGGAAGAAGATAATCAAGTGCGGCAAAGCACATAATCACATATCAATAACTTGACTGCATAATCCTTCATGAAACCGGCACCGCACTTCTCGCTTTCAAACCGAAGGAATATACCAGGAAAATCAGTTCGCTTATTCTCGTCTTAAAAGTGTTTCCGACGTACAGCAGATCGTAGCCGCAAAAAGTAATATCGAACCATTAAGCATAAAAAGTGCTTATATTTTTATGTACAATACACACTAAGCGATGATGATATTCTCATTGGGCTGTTTTTACGCGTTTCAAGGACAGACTTCAAACTGTAACGTTTGGAAGTCGCAATTCAACTAAGCGAACAACACTCCTGGGTTAAATAATAGATTGAGCACACTAGATGGAGGAAATATGCTTCGAAGGCAGTTGATTAGTAGTGGTATTCTGGTCATCAATTCGCGTTGTTACCCTGTACCGAATAGACCTGCGACAAAACTAGGGTTTAGGTCAACCGAGCTCGATCGTCAAGGGACCAAAGGGTTTAATCGGTTGACTAGGGATTTGATTACTGAGCAGATAGTAGCTGACGCTAAAGAGTAACGTGGGGAGTATTCGTAGAGTCTTTCGTGCATTGCGGGCGGAGTCGTGATGATCGAAATCAATAGTCTTACAAGGGATGGTGGTAGTGGAGGATCGTTGTCCAAACACATTTGGATGTCGTCCCTATCGTGATGGGGATTTCTACAGGTGCTCATGCATAATTACAGGGTCTTGGCACTGGTACCGTGGAATTTTACATCCATGACCTGAAAGAAGATGTGGTTCGCTGGGTTGGAAATGAGGTCTCATCATATCATCCGTCACACCGCTTTTGCAGACTTCAGATTGCCTCAGATGGTGGCAGGTCAGCTAACGGTATTTTTATCATTGTCTGCTAATTCGAGGTACCGATGGTGCCTGGCGTTTTTTTATCGGTACCATCTCCACATGTGTCTCAGGACATGTGGTATATTGAGGGAAGCTGAAGTTGTCATTATCGCGTCCAGTTTGTGGAAGAAAGCCATTCTTCGGGATATGTCATGTCCGAAAAGTCACCCTTGTTAGACAGATCGGATAGGCACCAACGGCACGATCCAGGAACACGGATATCGTTCCAAGCCTCATTTGGCTGTCTTATCGTGTAGCCAATTGCGCGGTAATCCAACCACCCGGAGGAATTATGCGAGTTTGGCCTCCAAGACATTCATCGCGGCGGGCGCTGACGAAGCTGTCTCAGAGTTAGCTGTAAGGATAATCAGCTGGCATGTGTTGAAGATAGCTTATCACCCCTATTCTCAGTCTCTGGGTCAAGACGTTGAAGTTTAGTTGAATTTGGGTAAAAGAAGCAACTTCATAGAGTGAGTTCGTGACAACAAGGTGTCGTTTCTTTTTCATATGCAGCCCCCGGATGTGATGCTTGGGGTGGCTTGCATTTCATCCATCGGAAGGGCTGTTGTGTTTGTCTTGAATAAGCGCCGAGGTGTGCACTGTCATACCATACAACATATGTCTAAGCATGCCTTTTGCTAAGAATAATCTTGGAGCTTTATTGTTACAAGCTATCTCAGCCTGAAGCGCCTTGTGTTTCTCTCTTTGACATCTCAGACAAAGCCGCTGTGATTCACCTTTTTGGCAAGACGAGACTTTGGTCAATGCTTTGTTGGTATAACTATAAGTGTGGGCGGTTAACACTGACCAGGAGCAAGGGTTCAGTTCAAGTGGGATGGGTCACGGGTGATGGATCTTCGGAGTCCGGGCCACTTGAGATGGCCAGATTGTACCTGCATGAGGCAGATACAAAATGGATATCGACTGAGGGTAGGACACGTGCGTATTTGTGCTTCTATTGACTACCTTTTGCTTTCGAATTACTAAAGCATTTTTGAGGCGCGTATTTATTGATAATATTGTGAAACGTGGAGGACCATGACTGGTAGTGAACTGAACTCGAGGCAACCAAGACAATACATGTTGATATTCCGAGCGGGTCAAGCTCTTGATTCCTTTCAGTCCAGAACAACAGCATCCCCATTATTTCTTTTTCTAGTGTCTCTGCCGAGAACCCAGCGCAGGTCAGAAATCTTCCGGCCGCCCTTTGCAACCTGACGAGAGAGGTTTAGTATCGTCAACCCTTGCCCGGCAAACCCTGAAGCGGTTTGTCTGACCGTCCTGGATCTGGCAAAGTGCTGGGAATCACTGAGAGCTAGGGTCAGCGTGACAATAGCCTCTGTGGTTCTGATTGGGAGAGTTATCAACGTGGCTTCCAGGGGCCCTTGCCCTTGTGATCTCTTGCGAACACAATCCACTTGAATAACGGCCACTCGGAGACTGACAATGGCGTTTTTGAAGAGTAGTTTTTGTGATGATGAGAGCAAAGGACGTCAGCAGACGAACAATAGACGGACAATGGGAGGGGAGGAGAGCAGATGCACCATACCAAGCACTACCAGCGCTTACGATTATCAAAATTTCTTGATTATATTAATTAAAGAAATAAATCAAAAGTAAACTAAATGCTGCATTGCAACCCGATGGATACTACAGTACGATAAGTCTTTCGGTGGCAACATGACAGATAATCCTCCAGTAATCCCTTGCATGTGCTCAATCCCTTGAGGCTTGTGCAAAGCAAAGAAGAGAAAAGAAAAGATCAGGACTAACCCCTGGCTAAATCGGCGCGTGAACCCCAAGCTTCAGCACTAAAATTGCACGAAACGTTATTGCCCACGGGACGGGGGAGTAAACTCTCGCAACGTCCCGCCGGCCGTGTCAGTTTGCGTTCCAGTTGTGTTGCAGCCTTTGAGGCGATTGAGCTTGAGCTTTTGGTATCCGTAATGGCATGTCTTTTTAGAGATTCTAGACTCTCAAGCCTGTTTCTTTATGAAACGACAGTCCTCTCTAACCGGATACATCCTCGTTGTTTACTAATTATCTTTTCTATTTATGATATCCACCATCAGCGTGACGATCATGACGATAGAAATCGATTTCAAAATTATTCCCCGCAGCAGCCGCCCGTCTTGCATTCATGGTCCCCCGAGTCAGTCCAGTCAAATTGTAACCCAGACGTAATTTACTGAACTGCCATTACCCACACTTGTAAAGTGGACGCTTGAGTGGCGTCTTCTAGTTCTGTGCGATTGACGATGTCGGGTGGGCAGGGCGGAATACTCGCGTGCTTTTGATGGTTGTTAGTGGCATTTAGCGGGAGCTCTGACCTGGGCGCTGGGACACAGGCACAGACAGACCCTAAAGAATTCATAAAGACTACCCCTTATTCTCGTTGCGATTGTGGTTCATCCGGATATAAATCAGTATTACTGCAGCTATAATGGTCACTATATGTATCACATAATAGACGCCTTACACTCTGCTGTGCAATCTGTGCAAGGACACCTGCTGTGTTAAGGTAAAGGGGTCCCTTGATCTTGATCCTTGTAAGCGTTTCTAGGGTCCGAGGTACCTCCCCAATGTCGCCATCTCCTGCAGCAGACGAACGACTCCATCAGCAGAAGATAATAGTCTAATTGTTGCCCTGACTCGATCTAAATCTGTCAATAAAATTGATTCACCCTATTAATCTTTCAAAGCTGGAACATGATCCATAGACGGTAAGCGTCACTAAGATATGCGTATATTCACGTCACTACTAGGCTGAATGATTCAAGCAAGCCCATAGTAGCAACCGTTTTTTCCGCCCCCTTTCCGTATTAGGCTTTTGCGAGGGGCGCATCACTTTTTGGTTGATAAACCGTCAATTTAGCAAATCTCCCTCTTGGGATCGATCTCCTTACCTTTTCCTCCTTTCCCTCTACATATCCCGCGTCCCCTTTCTTTTCCTTTTCTCTTTATTAAATTAATCATCCATACACGTATTTGAGTACGTACTTCCATACTGTCGAGTCTGTCGCGCCGGCGCATGTACAGTACGTACCGTAACGCTCTCGCTTGTCAAATATTTTGCTTGACCAGGCCAGGCCAGGCCAGCTCCTCCGCAAACGACGTTCCCTGTCTCTGTCTCTGTCTATTGCCCACTGCCGCCGTTACTCCATTCCAGGTTATCCTGTCGTCCAGGGCAGCCTGTTCCAATCCACGTCTGGTCCTCCCGGTCGCTCGCTTCAAAACAAACCCTTTCCAACTCCACACCTGCTGCCGAAGAACCAAACCCAATATTCGGACTATAGAGCTGTGTTATACCCGTATCCGTTCGCTTTGCAGTACTTGACGCTACTGTAACTGTACCTGTGCCTGTACCGTCCCACGCTGGCTTAGGTTGTGCTCCATTATAACGCGGTTACAGCTGCATGTAACGTTGGGGCTCGGACTATTTCCCACCGCAGCAGCCGGCATCTCGAAACGCCTCACCTCACCTCACCTCACATCAGCGTCCCGCGCCTTGCACAGTACCTTGTGGTATCTACAGTTTATTGGCTGATGCCTTCCGGTGCATGACACCGCAAGGTAGCCCAGTGCACCATGCCACAGCTTGTGCTCCAGAGCGCAGGTCTCTCTGATGCTTCTATTACACCCAAGTCGAACTCCGTTACTACTCCTGTGGAAGCTACTTCACTCAACCTCCTCAACAGAGCAACATCCCCTGATGTCCCTGTAGACGATAGTCCAACCGTTGGCCGCATCATTCGCTCTAGTCCGAGTGTTCCCTCGTTTGCTTCAGTGCCATTCTCGGCTTCCAGGTAAGATATCCATCCTAAATCGAACCCTCTTATTACTTGCTCTTCCCAGTTCATCTCCACACACCCCCCGGCCGCTGCCCCCAGGCCTCTTCCTTGCCCCTTCACTGCTGTATCTCACAATCTCTCCCCTCCACTACACATCTTTGCTCCTTGGCCCTTCTTTGACTAGCAATTATCTTCTCTCCTTGCCCTGGGTTGATCGCTGTGCGAGGTCGCCATTGTACTTCGTACCCTCACATTACCTTTCCACAACCAGCCTGGGACCATCTTGCAATCTGTTGTGCAACCTTTCGCTGCGTCTCTAACATATCGCGACCTCTAGATCCCCGCGACCAGCTATTTCGAGTCCACTCACGTCCGCCATTAACTTTCCTAACGGACAACCAAGCCCTAGTCCCCGGACAGTCGCATTCCCAAGTCGATCTACTCCAACGCCGACGTATCGAGGCGACCAAGAGTCCGACACCAAATCGAGCCTTGTTAAACAGACCTCGTTCTACAGCGACTCATCTGACGAAGGATCACCAATACCTCTCAGTCCTAGGTTCGTCTCACAAGTGGTCGCTCGGCGCATAGGCTACCACTACCCGGACCTCAGTCCGTAAGCTAACAACATGATCAGACAGGGCTATAAAGGCAGCTCGAATGTGTTGCGAACCGTCTCCGAGCCTATAACCTCGAAGCCTATGCCAGGCTCAGATTCAACAATACAGTCGGCCATGGCGGGTCCGGTAGCTGCGACCCAGGCCGAGTCCTCCAAAGGGATCGCTCGTAACTCCTCTATCGACTCTGCCATATCAGCCATTTCAACTAGATCCGGTACAAGTGGCAACCAAGATGGCCAGCATGGGCCTTCAGAGATTACCCATCTTATCAAGACAGCGGGCAGTCCCGAGTCTCTTATCCAGTACTTATTAAAAGAGAAGCATTCTCAATCACAACAAAATAGTCAACTATGGCGCCTTGTGGACAAGCAAAGGGCCATGATTCTTGGCCTTAACAAGGACCTGGAAAGAGCGTTGAAGGACAAGGAAAAGTATAGGAAGAAGTTAAAAGAAGTCATGGCACTACCGTCTGTCTCGGCGACTTCTCGAGATGACAGCCAAGACTTCGTTCAGGCACCCATACCAGCAGTTCCACGAGTTGATATAGAACGAAACAAGGAACAAAGAATAACTCCAGAATCGCCGATTCTCGAAGCCGACAGCCCGAGAAATTCGCCGATCGACATCGCGATGGCGCCGTACCCCATTACCCCTCCAGCGGACCAACTCAGCGCTCCACATTCTGCTGTAGGCAAGCTGTTGAATCCTGCGCATGCTATGCCCAAGCCGCAAGATCATGCCTTGGACAAGTACGACCATGAGGCAGACGAACGGGCAGCTGAGGAGGCACGGAAGGAGAACTTGGAGAAGCTGGAGGAGCCTCTCAAGGAGATTCCTTACAATGTCGCCATTCCTCCATCACGCAGCATTCCTAGCGAACCACCCAAGATGCCGCCGCCTAAACCACCAGTGTCTCATATTCCTACAGTTGCGGTTCTTGAGCCTACTCCCCAACCTGACGAAGGGCTCGCGAAGTTCCCTGTGCCTCCACCGAGGAAGCCGCCTCCTGCGCCTTTGAAACTTCATCACGAAATGAGGTCACAACTGAGTCCATCACCCGAAGACGGAGAGACCGAATCCGATTATGACGATATCCTGGAAGTTGACGAGATTGTTCAGGATCGACGCGGTCGCCGAAGAACGCGCGAAGAAGATGATCGGGATCGCGAGATCATAGCTTTCAAAGAAGCCGCTGCGCGCAGTGCGTCCAAGAAGAGCAAGTCAAGTCAACCTGCATCCCCCAGAGAAATCGTATCTGGGGTCCATGCGTCAGAAGTCGGGACAGCCTCACTTGGAGAGATGCTCAACGCCCCAATCGTCACAAGGGAAATCCCTGCGCCTTTGTTAAGCCCGGGCCTACCCGCAAGCCCTCGCCCTTCTAATATGAGTTCGCCGCCTTTATCTCCAAGAACAGTACCGTTCCAGGCTGCGCCATTGTCTCCAAGACCACCTCGTCAACCTATCCCACTGCCACCAAATACGCCGCTAGTAACTCCTGCCATAGCTTCAGCTAGAGCATCTGGAACTAGCACCGTTTCTGAGGATTCTTCGTCGTCACAGAAGCATCGTGTTGCGCAGCAGGAGCTTGCTCTCTCAGATAGTATATTTGCCAGAATGTCAAGCCCCAACAACGACCGCACCGAAGTTTACAAAGGTCTAGTGACGGAAGAGTACCCGGACTTTCTTCTTCCGCCAAACGCATTGCCCTCTATCAAAATCGTGGTCGCATCGTCACGCATGAAACCGTCACGTGCGAGTATGATGTCGCTTACACAACTTGAAGAAGATCCTGTGTTTACACTCGCCATCATTTCACGATCCGACAATGGCGAGCTTTGGCGAATTGAGAAGGATTTGGCTTCACTGACAAAACTGGATCAAAAGTTGAAGCAGTGTGCCTCTTATACGGTCAAAATTCCAGATCGTTCTCTTTTCAGCGGTCATGCGCCGGCAAAGCTCGATGCCCGTAGGACGGTCTTGGAGCAATTCATGGACGATGTCCTTGATATCCCCTTTGACTTGAAAGCGGCCGTTGAGCTTTGCAAGTATCTATCAACTCACGTCCTTCCGCCCAATCTGGATGACACTGCGTCTTTGGGTGACTCGATTGGCGAGGCTACTGGAAACAAGATAGGACCTGATGGGCGACCCCGTCGCAGTGGTTATCTCACGAAGAAGGGCAAGAATTTCGGTGGCTGGAAAGCCCGATATTTTGTTCTCAACGGTCCACTCTTGAAGTATTACGAAGTACCAGGGGGCGCTCATCTGGGAACCATCAAGCTCCAGGCCGCTCAGATTGGCAAGCAGAATCAGACGGCTGAAACTCAGTCACCAGCACATGTCGCTAACGGGGACGAGCTGGACAATCAATTCCGTCATGCGTTCCTTATACTGGAGCCTAAGAAGAAGGATACAAGTAGCCACTTCAGACACGTTCTTTGCGCTGAAAGCGACAGAGAGCGGGATCTCTGGGTTGACGCCCTCCTACAATGGACTGACTACCGAGACCCAGAGGATTCTGAAGCACCGCCATCAAGCAGCGGCCCCGTTCAAGACCGTCATGCACATGCCGTTGAGCGTCCTACCACAGCCAAGGTTCGAAAGCCACCTGTAAAATCACTCCACCACCCGTCAGACTCGGATACATTAGTCGGCGTTCGCTACGACTCTACTCAGGCCGGCGATGCCCCTCAGGTTAATGGCCCTGCGCGACCAAAGACATCGGGCGGTTTGCCTGACCACCAGCACCACCAAGGATTTGAAAGCTTTTCCTCATCGCAGAGCAAGATCATCTCAGGTCCCAGGGATCCGCAGCCCATATCGGACCTGGGTGCCTGGGGAAACAAGCCAAACCTTGGCCCCACTGCCGATGAGAAGAAGCAGAGAAAGCGAAGTTTCTTTGGATTTGGACCCAAGACGCGGTCCTCATCTGAAGGCCAGGATTCCCTATTTGGTGGCAGCGAGGGTGCTAATGCGACACCACCGCAAAACTCTTACCAAGGCCCCGTGCGGCAAGCTTTTGGAGCGCCATTGGCAGACGCCGTTCGATTTTGCTCTCCCACTGACGTGAACGTACCTCTTCCAGCCGTCGTGTACAGATGTATTCAGTACCTAGATTCTAAGAATGCTATTCTTGAGGAGGGAATCTTCCGTCTGAGTGGATCAAACATCGTTATTAAGCAGCTTCGAGAGCGGTTCAATGTTGAAGGCGATATTAATCTGGTAACAGACCGCCAATACTACGACATTCACGCCGTGGCCTCGCTACTCAAACTGTACTTGCGAGAACTTCCAACAACAATCTTGACCAGAGATCTACACATGGAGTTCTTGACGTCAATGGAGATCCAGGACCACGCGGAAAAGATGACAGCGTTGGGCGAGCTTGTCCATCGACTTCCTCAAGCCAATGCCACGCTGCTCAAGTATTTGATTGGCTTCTTGATCAAGATTATCAACAATGCAGACGTAAATAAGATGACCGTCCGCAATGTCGGTATTGTCTTCTCACCAACTCTTAACATACCGGCGCCCGTTTTTGCTATGTTCTTACAAAACTATGAGGGCATTTTTGGCATCGACCCTGAGGTTTATGAGCTTCCGTCTCCTGTCTCTGAGCCAGAACTACAGCGGTTTGAAGCGCCACCACGATTCGACCTCCCCGCTCGTCCCTCTACGTCAGGAAGCATTTCTCCTCATGGTGGTCAGATGCGGAGAGATAATGTCCGAGAATTTCAACGAACAACCCCTACCCCTCCTCTTCTAATCAACAATGGTCCGATGCGAGCTTCACCTACCAGGCCTGGTTATGACCCCTCAAACGGGACCTACGATGGTGGTTATAGGCCACCCTCAGCCACTGATCGACGTTTCCTACAAGCCTCACACGAGGATCTCAACGGCGCTTCCGCAGCATACGACCAAGGCTATGTTCCGAACAGACGTCGTGAGAGCGCCATTTTTATGGGTGGCATGATGGGTCCTTCCCACCAGGGATCTAAGAGCCGTTTGCGAGAGGAGACACGGTTCTAACCTGTATATGTGATTGGTCTTTTGTTTTGATGTTTCATACCCACTCGTTTTGACATGCGATGATACCATACATACCATACTATACTTTTCATGATGATTTATATATTAATATCTTGCATCTCGGAGTTCAAATCAACGGTTTTTGAAGATGAAATAAGGGGGTCCTCGGCTTTTATGGCGAATAGCCCCGAAAGAAGTGGACGCTTTGAGAGGGGTTATCAATGATTGTAAGCGGAACGATGTCGTTGACTTTTATCTTTAGCATATTTGTGCTTCTTTCTACTTAGCATGGCGTTATGGACGGGTTTTGAGAAGATTTTGACATCACTCAGGTCCTGAAGTCTTAGCTCATCACCTGTTATTTTATAAAAACATTTCAATTTATCTTTCACTGAATCTGTAGTCATTAGAGGATGCTGGTAGCCGACTTGGTTACGACTGGCATGCACAAGCAAGGGTTGATGTCTAGCTCAGCGCGGCTGTGGATCACACGTTTACATGCTACAGATAGAGGGTCTCAAAAGACTTGACCCTAGGGCGAGGAAAACAAAGACTTGGGCAAAACTGTACTGAGTCTAGGCCCAAGCTTGTCCGAGTATTTATATCCTCTCAATTAAAGAGGACAACTGTTATGGATCCTTGATAGATCCACCAAACATATCCCATTTAGTTATAGGTTGACGTAGTAGGATTCGAGGCATTTTCGCACTCGTTTAGACTATCGTCTATATATACTTGTCTATTTCCGTGAGAAAGTGTAGTCTAGCAGTACTTTATTTCCCATTATTTCCACTATCCCTCAATTCAGTCATCTTAATCATGGCGTTCACACTATATGACGCAACCATCGTTGAGGCCAAGCTCGCCCTGGCATCCCTGGACAATATCCTCACCATAGCAGAGAAGCACGAGAATGCAGCCAAGTTCCCTGAGGCGCGGTTGTACGAGGACATGAAGCCTCTCACCTTCCAAGTCCATGCCGCCACTCGCTTCGCCGAGAAGATTGTCGCCAGGCTCTCTGGGCGGGAATCCGTCGAGTTTGAAGACGAGATTGTCACGTTTGATGACATGCACTCGCGCATTGCCAAAGCTCAAGAGCTGCTTGAAAAGGCGGATAAGGATGTTGTGAACAAGCAGGGAGAAGAGGTCAAGGATACGGAATTGCCGTCGGCTGGGAGGATGGAGCTGTCTGGCAAGGCGTTTGCCATGGGAGCGGCTATTCCTAACCTCAACTTTCATCTGTCGATGGCTTATGCGGTTCTGAGGAAGGAGGGTGTTCCTTTGGGGAAGAAGGATTATATCACGCCTTTTGTTGGCGAGTATATCCTTAAGATGTAGAGTTGCAATGTGGGACTCGTGTAAGGAAGAGAGGGAATGGATGTGTGAAGAGGAGATCACATAATTAGAGATGAGAAGGAGAAGAGGGCCTTTGTAAATCTCGGAAGCTTCATGGTTCACTACCATGTCAACCTCAACTTCCTATTAGGGTTCAGCATTGTTCACAAGTTAAATAAGGAAAAAAAAAAGGTGAAGGGGAAGTAGAACCAAGTATATAGTTTTATGCTTATATTCTGATATAAGAGAGTAGAGAAGTGTAATTGCTATTTGTGTGCTCATCTAGTACTTGATGCCTGCGTAGTCTGATGAAACAAAGATCATTATAGACGCCTTGATTCTATGACTAAATCCGGGGACCGGAAAGCCATGCCAGTATTGTATCAGTACCAATTCAAGCCCTCAATAGCCTTGATGAGTAGACTATCATACAGTCTCCAGCTTCTGGACTGAACGATCCTATAACGTTTATGTGTCAACAGCCAAGTGTCAAGTATCAATTCAAGTGTTTAGAGTCAAGTATCAAGTCAAGTATCAAGTCAAGTATCAAGTCAAGTATCAAGTCAAGTATCAAGTCAAGTATCAAGTCAAGTATCAAGTCAAGTGTTAACAGATAAGTGTTTAACCTTAGAGGAATAGTATATGAGAAAATCACATGCACTATATGACTCTCAAGGACTATAAATTCCCTTCTTGTTGACCTTTTTCTCTTAACTTCTTTCTTCCTCTTACATTATCAGTTGCTTGAGCAGGTATTGCGGCTCTGACTCGCTTCTGTCTTCAAGATTTTACATGTGGGTTTCCCTCAAACCACCACTTCTGTCTCCAAGATTTTACCTGCGGGTTACCCATGACACAGAAAGAACATGACAGAACCAACGTACCATCCGATTCTGAAAATCCCAGCATATCTGCTTACGCAGTGGTGCGATGAAACCAGTCTTGACTCCATCACGAAGGTGTCTAAGGCTTAGAGAGTCAAATTCATCTGTGAACGGATTCGACACATCCGGTTTAGCACCGTTGCGGTCAAGGTACATCATCAGCTGGATCAGTTCAACCAATCTGGGTGGATGAACTTGGTGCGTGGCGATATCAAGTAAGTCTGATCATTCCTTCATATAAAGTTGCTAACAAGCTGTCTTCAGGCAAACGACAATTATCGTTCATCCTGGACGCGTGGACGAGCCCCTGGCTATGGATCTTATTCCATACGATATCGCCAAAATGTTCTCTGGAATGACCAATCTTCGTCATTTGGAACTCGGATTCTACCTGCAGCCTACAGACACACAAGTCGGTACCCTCACAGAGTACATGGCACTCAGAAACGTTCGGCTGCCCAATCTTGACTCGCTGAAAGTCCGAGCCCCTTTTAGTGTCTTGAAGACAGTCCTCAATCACTGCGACAAAGGATCGATCAAGGCCCTCGACATTGGGGTTTGGTATGATTCTGCCGAGTTCGACGAAGTGAAGAACATTGCGGGCCTTGAACGACTTGGATTGTACTACAGGCCTGATGATCTTTCGCGATGGCCGTGCGGGAAGCCACAGCTGTGGAAGACTCTACGTGAGGCTCAGTTTTCTAACCTGAAAAACCTGGTCTTGTACGTGGAGCAGGATTGTGAGGCGGAACACCGTCACGCTGAATTCGCAAGATCGGTAAGTGCAGATATCGGAGTCGACTTGCAACTCGTGGCTAACCCAGCACACTCAGCATCCAGCATGGAGAGAGATCAAAAAAGGCATACTAGCCCTTCCCAACCTGGAACGGCTGGCAATCTCGTACCCGAGCTGGTGCCATCACCACCGGAGTCAGTCAGACGTACGGTCGAGGTTGAGAAAGTACTCCAGGCGCTTGATTGGGTGCTCGAGCTTGAAGGAGTTTTGGATGCTTTCCTGTTGCTTTGCTTGTGGAAGCCGCATTTCTGGTACTGGAAGGGTCACCCACACACGAGTACAACTGGATGCTAGCTCCCTCTACGAATCCAGTTTTCCCTTGGGTGACGAAAGCTTATTTGCTCGACTGGGGAGCTTGGTTGGAGGGGGTAATTAGGCGAGAAAGGTAAAGAGAGCATGATGATTGATGGTCATGCTTATTGGTACGGGATGCAGAACGCTGAAGTCGAGACTTGAAGCAGTCAAGTAAACTATCTATGGGTTAGCCACAAGGGGATATAGAACACAGCAAGGTCAAGAAAATAGAATAAAAAACAAATTTGCTATAATATTAGAGTGTTAAACTATTTGCCAGTCTTGAGCCATGGTTAACCCAGGGTTTGAGTATTGATTGATATGGTTAAATTCGACGGCACTATGGAAAAGTTGGGATAGAATAGGGGTATACAAAGCCATGTATGTGTTTGTGCGGTTCGGATACCAAGAGCAAAATTGTTTTCCAAATTCGGCAGCAACCTCGAAGCGCCCGTCAGGAACTGGCAGATGTATAACATGATTTCAGTTGGCACCACAATTGGAATTGGGGACATGACTGACGATCAATACGAGGATTTCAAACGCCACCTTTGATCTTACAATCTGAGGAACGAGCTCCTGCGACACAGCTATGACGACCAAGACAGTTCCGAAAGCCACGAGGTCGTAGGCCAGGCTGCCGAACATGTTGAATCCGACCGCTCTGCCGCCATCCATAAGCCGCCTACCGATCTCGAAGTCTGGAACCAAACTTTACAATCAATGTCTACCGAGGAACTAGCATCATCCAAAATCGAGTTCGTTGCGAATCTCATATCCAAAATACGAACAGAGCACCCTTCAGAGAAAATGATGGTAGCCTCGGTTTCCGTAAAGTTCCTCGATATTCTCAAAGAATACCTGAGGCGCGAATTTACTACTCTTCGAACGACGGAGTATAATGGCCGTATATAACCAAAGACTGAGCGAGTTAATATCGCCAAAGACTTCAACAGTATCGGAGGAAGCGCCCACGTACTGTTACTGAGTGCGTCAAGCGGTGGGACGGGGCTGAATCTTCATGGAGCGTCACGCATGATCATGGCAGAACACTTCTGGGCGCCAGGATTGACACATCAGGTTCCAGGCCGCATGAAGTCGGGTGGATTTATAGCGCTGGCAGTGTATGCCAGTGATTGACGGCTGTGATTCTCGCCACGGCGGCAACTCACCAGGTGATATTTACATCTATGGCAAACTGACATTACCTTGGTGAGGCACTATCGGTAGGCACCGGCATGCTTATTTGTTCTGCATGAGGAGTGGATGGCAGATTCCCTTCAAGTTTTTGTCAAGTGTACGCACGACTGTCTGCATATCTTGGCAAGTTTGTAGTTAACAATTTGATTTTATTTACCTGTCATCGAATGAACTAAGGACGGGCTAACCTCACTTACTAAACGTAGGACATAAGGCATTTGTAATTTTACCCTGGTATTAAAGGAGGGCTTACATATAACTCAACTTGCCAAGCTTAGGACATGGCATGTCTGCTACATCTCCTTATGGTGTTCACTAAGAGGAATTCGCAATGGCGGAATGGTACAAGTCGTCTCTATGGCGGTCCATTTATTTAAAAACAACGACTAATCAATCTCGTCGCGCACAAACATGTAACTAGCTTAGTGAGTGTAGCCCGGGCGGCAGGTCTCAGTAGGTGGATTAGAGAATGAAGTATTATTTGCTTACATATACTCTGTTTCTTACATACTCGCGTGTCACTTATGTAACATGGCATAGATCCCAGTCTTGAATCAATGGCAGCGCATACCGTAATTTATTATGTTGTCGTGTATTCATAGTGTAACTTTCTAGCTAGGTAGGCCTCTGCCATCATTACAACTTTGCATCTTCCACTTCCTCATCCTCACCAAAGATGTTGAGGAATGATATGTGCACCTCATCGGTCAAGTCACTGGCCTGCAGACTGCGCCCCTTCTTGGAGAAGGCCAAGCGGGAACACTCCTATCAGACGCGATTAGCACAATACACCATATAGTACGTGACAGCAGAAGTAGCTAGTCAAAGTTTCGAAAAACCAGAGGATATTGGAGGGCTTACCCTTGTAATGGCAGAGCCACCGAAAGCTGCCAGTCCAACAAGTTCATGCTCGTCAATGGGGTTCTTGCCTACATCCCATAGGCGGTCGAGGTAGGCTCTCCTCCAACCCAAGAAGGTAGCAATAGATCCAGTCAGGGTGTCCCCCTGCCCACCACTTCTCTTCTTACCACCCTCAAGATCAACCGTCAAAGTCGTCTCGCCGTTGGAGATGTAGTCCTTTTTACCCTTTTGAACGACCGTCACACCCTCTAAATTCTTAGCAAGAGCCTCCACACGTGCCGTCTCGGGTGCACCGTCTTCAACGTTAACCTTTAGTGCCTCGCACAATTTGCCAAATTCAACGACATTGGGTGTCAGCACAGCACCAGTATAACCTCTCACCAATTCCGGCTGCTTGTGGACAATGGCCAGCGCGTCAGCATCTAAGACAATTGGGAGCTCTTGCTCGCGTGCGGCACGGATAACATGAGCAATAGTTGCGTGCATCAACGGATCACGGCCCAGGCCAGGTCCGATGACAAGAACGTGGAGTCGAGGGAGCATGTCATTGATCTGCTCAGCGATGTGACCAGCGTTGCAATCAGGGTCCTTAGAAGCATCCCATGCCGCAGGCTCTTCATCCTTCTTTGCAGTTTGGCTCTGTCGCATGAGCGGGTGAACCATCAGGTTGGGTGAGTATGACTTGATAACAGTCGCAGCTGCAGGCGTGCAAATGACATGAGACTGTAGCAGTCAGCAAGAGTTCAAGGTGTTGGAATAATGACTGATCATACCAAATCAGAGCCAAGTCTTGCGCTTGCCATGGCCGAGAAATAAGGCGCGCCCGTGTAGTTCTCGCTGCCGCCGATGACGGCGACTCTTCCCAATTGACCTGATTTCGCGTCAGTTTCAGCAATCATCATCCATAACTGGTGATTCTGGAGACAAACCCTTGTGGAAAGTTTCCAACATAGGCGGAACCAAGCGCTTCACCTTGGCTAGGACATCTTTTGTAGCGGACGACATTTTGGGGCCAGAATCTTGAGTCGACATTGCAGGATAGAGAGGGGTGACGAGATGCTGATGGTGTTGTAGTGACGTTGCAGGGGAGTGACAAGCGATTGTTATCAGATCAGGTCAAGGGTCACAAAAAGCACGATGTACCATAAACAACAAAATGATGAGGTTGGAGAAAGGTTTGTCAAGAACTCAATTGCTCTTTTAACTGGATAAAACTGGATTCCAATCGAGCAAATCGATGAGGTATTGCCAGCTCGATGTTACCGCTTATGATGTCACTTTTATGAGAGCCTCACCACCACATACGTATGTATTGTACAAAAATAAAGTGACAGTCTCACAAACGTCCACTCAACCACCAAAGAAATGTGTGATTTTATGAGAGCGATATTTGTCTTTAGTTTTCCCATCAAGGTTTCTATATGTAAAACAACAACAGCAAATATTAGGTTACATAAGGAACAAAATGTTAGTTATCAAAGTGACGCCATTATTCACCCATCCTCATACACCACACATAATCACAGATGGGATGAACGGTTTACTAATCTCATGTTCATTTTTACAAGACTCTAATTAAAATTTTATGGGAAATACTCCAAGATTTAGTAGTCTTTTATAAATTCATACAAGTTTATGCACAAAGTCATACTAAAGATTTGGTAAACTTTGATTATAGATCTCATCAATGTTAGATTGGAACACCCATTGTGCCCCGGATGATGCATTGAGAAACCTCTGAAACTTTATTTGACTCAGTCGTGTTGGCTATATAGGCAGTTGCAGGTATACCCGATTGGAGTATAGTAGTGATAATGAAGGGTAGAAGGAGGAGTAATGTATGGTAAGATACCTAGCCATAGGAGAGGGAGAGAAGAAAAGACCAAGAGAACATGAAATGGGCGGGATACACCATAGATTATGCGATGATATAGATGTAGAGAGGAAGAAGGAAGATACTCATAAGGCGGCAGAAGAAGATGATGCTGTGATTCACAATGCTCAATATAAATACGAGAAGTAAGGGTCCATAGTTACACAAAACAGTTTGGATTTGTTGTTTGCTGACCAGTGTATGCTATTCATAATACTCAAACACAATATACCGTACACATTCTTATGCCTGGTTTTCAGGCACCGGTGGGCAGTGGCAGTGAATCACAGTGGCCAATCTACCCACTCTCAAACCCTGAGCGAGATCTATAAAAGCCCCTCTTCTGCTTCTTCTTCTTCTTCTTCTTCTTCTCCTCTACTTCTCTTCTTCCTCCTCTCATACTTTTCTTTTCTCTATATTATCTTAGTATAACTAGCAGGATCGAAAGAAAATCTTCTACATCCATGGCAGAAGATCGGTGTGGCCAAGCTACTCCAAGCTTGCAAATCTCCCCTTCGCGGCATGGTTTTAGGAGATGCAACTGGGCTTGGGAAATCCCCGACTGCACTCGTGGCAGCTTTGGAAAAGCGCAAACAGATGCTTCCAACTTGCGGACCTGTCCTCGTTGTATCTCGTCTAAGCTGTATTATGCAGTGGTATGAGGAAATCCAAACTCATTTCAGCCAGGTGACAGACGAACCATGTATGGCACATGAGCTATGGCTAATAACAAATAGGAGAACCGTCCTCAAGCACTCATCCTCGACACCGCCGATACCAACACCCGCACCTTATTGGGATACGACGTTATCATCTGTGCCAGCTCCTTCCTCAAGACACGATACATCGAATTGCTCAAGCAGCAGCAATTCCGCGTCTCTGTCATCACCCATGGCATACACGCTGCTAAAGAAATGTTCAAGGGTTACCGACATAATCGTTTATCTAAGCCTCTGCATAACGAGCGCTACGAAGACACCGACAAAGCCTTCTCGGTGCTCATTTTTGACGAAGCACATGACGCCAAGAATGAAGATTCGATACTCTCCGAGGCAATCCGGGCTCTGTCGTACAAGTACGCTTTCCTTGTGACAGCAACTCCCATCTTCAATTCCTAGAACGACTTGGGTGGAATATTGCCGATCTTACCTGGGAGCCCCTTTCAATTATTCAGCCACTTTAGGCGTGTCTTTCCCTTACCGCCGCCGGAGATGAACCAAGTTGGCCGCGACGGGCCACAAGAGCCATTTTTGACACTGCTCACTGAACTTCTCAGCAGTATGATTCTAGCACGACCGAAGTCAGTGTTGAATCTCCAGCAATATGAGGATCATAAATTACATGTCGATATTAACCTTCCAACCCACGTCGACTTTTGTGTCTCCAAACTGTGCTCAGAAGCCAGGTATCTTATATAGGGAGACAAGGCATTTACTCAAAAGGATGCTCGCCGTGACGAGCAAGTAAAGATTGGATTTTGCAAACTTCGAATTGCCCAACAGCTCACAAATGATGAAGCCCTTCTCAACTACCATCTGCTTTACACGAAGAGGCCAAGGCGGATAGAGCTCAGACTTTCTCGGCTGAAGTAGACTCCATCCTCTCGAGCGCCGATCCCCTGATACCGAGGTAGTGGCCTTTGACGGCAGGATCACAGCAATTGAAGATCGGATGAAGATTCCAAAGCTGTTTAATCTCGAACAAGCTGGACCTCGAGGCACCATAAAGAATGGCCGCTTTAGACTAGATAATAGAAGGATTTAGGTAGCTTTAGCATAAAACTTTGCATTCTTTACCTAAGCTTTATTTACCCCGACCCAGCCTATTAGATTTTCTAACATCGTCTAGCTTATCTAGTGTCACTTAATCTTCATCCTTCATATCAAGCTCCACCAATCCAGATGGCCTTGGAAACCTTTTGCCTATTTGACAGACCTATCTGGACATATATGCAAGAGATGATGTTGAATTGTGATGGACATAACAGAAGTAGCGGCACAGCACTCACTTCTATTAGAGGCATACAGAGACGATAGTCGCACCTTCTAAACGACATTGGCGGATAACAGACAGTAACCATCATATCAGTGTCTATCTCTCTTGTCTGGAACCCGGTACCTGCAAAACCTCAACCTTCATACCACGGAGGGAGCTCTGTCCTGCCAACAGCCAGCCTAAGATGCAGGGGCAGGACAATATAAGTTGAGCTTGAGATAATTCCTCTAAGCTTCATATAGCTCTCAAGGTTAAACCTCCTAGCTTCATAAATACAAGACATGAATTGTAGAATTCAACATTGCTTTGCCTCTGGAAGGGAGAGCCAGAGTTGTCTAGCACAATGAATAGTTGTTGACCGGTGACAGTATATGTGTAAGCCATCGAGTGCTTACCTCAGGTTGGTCTAAACACAGCGATTTACAAAATAAACTTAGGCTAAACTTGATAATCTCATCGATAGATTATATAATTTTTAGAGTAATATGTCACAAGTTAGATAAGGGGATGGCCATCTCCTCGATCTGGTCCTCCCTTACCATCTTGATAGACGATTTGCATCATGTTTTCACCATGTATACTCCATCGTAACTCACCTGTATAAGTCAGCCATTGATTGAGAATTACATTGGAGGTCCAGCGTTAGAGGTGATTTACTCCTTATCTGACTAGCAATTCATAATTGGCGCAGGACATAGACTGGTGATCTTGGTCATTTAAACCTAGGATATTGCGTCTAGACATGCATGAGTAAAAGACTCGGCTTTGAGAACAAGCATGTGCCATAGTTCATCTGTGACAACTGAGATGACCACACCAAAAACGAAAACTGGCAGAACTGTGCTCGACAGAACAAAGTCACAAACTGATACGGCGGGATTAATTTCGGAAATTCAAGAACAAAAGGAATCGAGGGCATTCATTGAGTTTTGTGCTCTATTTTACAAGTGGCAATACGACGGGCGAATCTCCCTCAACTCATTCCCGTCGCTCCATTCAGGCGCGACCCCTCGACATATTCCCTCCGCCTCAAGAGAGAAAAATGACAACAAATATTCGGTATAGACAGCGACATCCCCAAAGGCCCCCATCATTCTCCGCGCAAGTTGCTTTTGATTATATTTAACCGAGGAAGCTCTTGACAAAGGACTGGACAACGTCACGGAGCTTGGCATCGGTCTCCTTGGAGATAGCACCCTCCTTGTCAATGGTGGCAAGGAGCTCAGACTCGTTGGTCTTGAGGTGAGAAAGGAAGTCAGACTCCCACTGGAGAATCTTGCTGACGGGGACAGCGTCGAGGAGACCGTTGACACCGGCGAAGATGAGGGGAACCATCTCGTTGACGGACATGGGGGAGTATTGCTTTTGCTTAAGGAGCTCGGTAAGCTATAAAATGATTAGTATCACAACATATCATGGTTGCTTAGGAGTATTGAACTTACACGCTCACCACGGCTGAGAGTCTGCTTGGTGGCGGCATCCAAATCGGAACCGAACTGGGCGAAGGCAGCAACCTCACGGTACTGAGCCAAGAAAAGCTTCAGGGAACCAGCGACCTGCTTCATGGCCTTGAGCTGGGCAGCGGAACCGACACGAGAGACGGAAAGACCGACGTTAATGGCAGGTCGGATACCCTTGTAGAAAAGCTCAGCCTCCAAGAAGATCTGACCATCAGTGATGGAAATGACGTTGGTAGGAATGTAGGCAGAGACATCACCACCCTGGGTCTCAATGATGGGAAGGGCAGTCATGGAACCACCACCAAGCTTGTCGTTCATCTTGGCAGCACGCTCGAGGAGACGAGAGTGGAGGTAGAAAACGTCACCGGGGTAAGCCTCACGTCCAGGAGGACGACGGAGGAGCAGAGACATTTGTCGGTAGGCGACGGCCTGCTTGGAAAGATCGTCGAAGATGACGAGAGAGTGCTTGCCGTTATCACGGAACCACTCACCTGAAAGATATTAGTAAAAGTTCATCAACAAAGTTGAACTACCAAATCAATCGCGAAGGAATGACGCTAGTAGCCCAAGATAATTGTCAAGACTTACCGATGGAGGCACCGGTGAAAGGAGCAAGGTACTGGAGAGGAGCGGCCTCGGAAGCGGTGGCAGCGACGACGATGGAGTACTTCATGGCGTCGTTCTCCTCGAGAGTCTTGACGAGCTGAGCGACGGTAGATCGCTTCTGGCCAACGGCGACGTAGACACAGTAAAGCTTCTTCTTCTCATCGTTGCCGTCGTTCCATCGCTTCTGGTTAAGGATGGTGTCAAGACCAACGGCAGTCTTACCGGTCTGACGATCACCAATGATCAACTCACGCTGACCACGGCCGATGGGAACCATGGCGTCGACGGACTTGAGACCAGTCTGGACAGGCTCGTTGACGGACTTTCGGGGCAGAATACCGGGAGCCTTGAGCTGAGCACGGCGCTTCTCGGTGGTCTTGATGGGACCCTTGCCATCAATGGGGTTACCAAGAGCGTCGACGACACGGCCGAGCATCTCAGGGCCGACAGGGACATCGACCTGGGAATAGGTTAGTTTGACGTCGAGTTGTTGAGGAAATTCCAGATTGACATACAATCTCACCAGTACGCTTGACGGTCTCACCCTCCTTGACAAGACGATCGGAACCGAACAACACAACACCGACCTGGCCGGCCTCGAGGTTCATGCACATTCCCTTGACACCGGAAGCGAACCTGTCGATTGTTAGTATCCTGACGCATGACGCAGATGGTCAATATTTGCTCAGTACGTACTCGACAAGCTCCTCAGCCTGGACGTTGGCCATACCGTGAACACGGGCGATACCATCACTGTAAGGTTAAAGTCAGTATTGATTGATTCCCAATTGAATTGTTCCTGGGCATCCGGGCAGTTGGGCGGGGCGGTGTTGTTTGAAGTCATCATGCCCCAGCTTCGCCTTGCCCCGGTTGCTTCCAGCAAAGATCCACATACCCGACGGAGAGAACACGGCCAGTCTCAGCGAGACCGGACTCCTCCTGAACACCACGGATTCGCTGCTCGAGGATAGAAGAGACCTCAGTGGGAGTGGCCTTGGCGTCGGAGGCGTAGAATCGAGCGGCGTTGATGGAGGCGGGTGCGGCATTTCGGATCTGAGGTGGTGAAAAACAAGTTAGCCGAAGCCCGAAAAGTCCTCGACGGGTGGACAGCGACAGCGGTCCCAAATAGCTCAAAAAAGCTCATGCGAGACTGGAAAGTCTAATCCAACTCCTCAATTGAGCTCCTGCGATGGGTTGTCGATGGATGCACGATGTTTTGGGGCGCCGGTCGATGGCATTGTCGATTCGGGGGCTCGGGGGAGCACGATTTAACTTACCGCGGCGACCCTGCCAGCAGCAGAGACAGCGCCGACGGCGCGCGTCGACTGTCGAAGGGCGTTCCGGAACATATTAGAGGTATGTGTGAGGTTTGGAGATGAAAGGAGAGCAATTGCAGCCGGGTGCAATTGGGAGGAGGGGAGATTGGGGAGTGCGGTGCTGCCTTTGGAAGAGCAAATGGAGTTTTTTGAGGAGGACGGTGATGGAGAGCAGAGTCTGTCTGAGGGATGAAGTGGGGCTTGTTGCTCCGACCACCCAATCAACCGCCACTGCGCGTTTTTGCCTGGATATTCCGAAGCAGCCTTAACAATTTCCTAGCCTGTTTGTGCTACCCGCTTGAATTCCGGAGTTTCATTTCACCCACCGAGCTGTGCTCCGACAAAGGAAGCCAGATCGAGGAGTGCTCACAAAGGTTGAAGAATGAGTTGAAAGTACGTTCGTATCTCGTGTGCATCAATTGATCCGATCTTAGGCCTCTGCACCTTCAGTAACCTACCTTGTGGTCGCTAGCCGACTTCTGGCCTGTCAGCCAACTCCCGTACCGCCGAAACGATCGGTATTACCCGGGTACATACCAGTATTTATTAGTGCCTGAGAAATGCGGCTGCACACAATGATGGAGATGCGGGCCAAGACCAGGGTATGGTCGGAGAGCTTTGGGCCAACGAGCTCTCGTTTTCTGGTGGAGTGAGGTGCTGACCTGGTGACCGGCTACGGAGCAGTAGAGAACAGCACAGCAAATGTTGGCTTTGGTGAGACCAAAAATGTGCCTGCAAGACTAAGGCCAACACTTTGCCCATCAATTGATCAATAGTAGGCTTCAGTGGTTGTGAATCGAGAGCAATTATTCCACAATAGCTTACTCCGTGGATTTGCCGGCTCAACTCTCCCCTCAATGTGTCATTGAAGCCTTGGTTTTGTGTGGTCTTTACATCTTTAAATCCTTTCCGGTAAAAGACGTTCCGTCTCCCCCGAGATATCAGATGCCGTTAATCTGGGGTGCATCCACATTGGTGCAATTGATTTGGGAATTCTTTGACTCCATCGATGTGGTGATTGAGATTTTTGACCAAGCTCCAATATTCGTGCACCACGGTTTGGTAGGTGCACAAACAGGAATCGATAACATTCGATTTAGCTTCTTGTGATGAGATCAGGTCGCATTCATCGTACATGATTTTGCGAGATTACAACAAATCTAGTACAGTTTACTTCGATTTGATCTAAACAGCCACGCTGTATCATCAAGCAGAGAAGTGTACGGAGAAACCAAGTCTCGGTACTACGTTGAGTGCTGTCACCAAATGGAGTCGCTTATACCGCTGATGACTGTGACCGTCTATTGTGTGCAAATCGGGTTGCTGCCAAGAATTGGTAACAGGTCTGCATTGATACCGGTACATGCTAGAGCGTGACCTCATGAACCCAGCCTTGGACATCAATCCAGAACTCTGACGTCTTGGATCCTTGGTTCGCTTTGTCCAATGTTTCGATGGATAGACATCGAATATTTGACAGTGACTGTAGCATTGACACAAGGGTTGTGAACCAACAGCAAAGAGCATCTACAACATTCACATATTCACAAGTAGAGAGGAAGCCGTAATGTTAACCTTGATAGGCAACACCAGACATGCAGAGGTTGATGCATCAAAGTCCGTGAGGACATGTTTATAACGTCTCACGTAGACGTAAACAGACGAGAGGCCAAGTAGACAAAATACCAATGATCTGACGATTGATGGCGTATGTCACATTCAGAGTGAATATCGGAAAGCCGGCAGAGTGCCGGTCGGTCTCTCAGGCCGTGGCTCGACTGAAATTTCGAGTCGAGCTGATGCAATAAAGCAACAGAAAATACATGCCCCATGTGAGTTTTCCCCCTATGTTCGCCGTGACCATCCGTAATTTCAAATAACCATTTTTAAACCGTTTATCGGACAATGCCATCGAAGCGAGACTTGAACCACTTGACGGTCTCGTCACGCTTGATGCGGTGACCGGCACCAATGCGGGTCTTTGTTCGGCGGCGGCGGGTGACGCGCTCACCAGGTCGGGTCATGCAGCAGTAGAAATCCATGCCGTAGATACCGATAGAGGGGTCGTACTTGATACCGAGATCGATGTGCTCGCTGATACCGAAGCCGAAGTTGCCGGTCTCGGAGAAGTTGCGCTTGCGGAGCTCGTACTCCTTGACCTTGAGGCCACGCTCGAGAATCTCCTCAGCCTTTTTGCCAATGTTAGTCTTGCTACCATCTTCGCGATTCGAAATTTGTTGTGCGTATTTACCTTGGGGCCACGGACGGTGACGTGGACGGAGATCTTTTCGTTACGTCGGATACCGAAAGTTCGGACGGTGTAACGGGCCTTGCCTTTAGGAATTGGGTCAGATGGAATTATCGCCATGTTCGAAATCGGTCAAAACTCACTGTAGACGGGGGTCTGACCAGAAAGCTGCTCCAGCACCTTGGCGGCACGGGTAAGTCTGTCACCAGACTCTCCGA
Source organism: Fusarium heterosporum (assembly GCA_013396295.1). Classification (NCBI taxonomy): domain Eukaryota; kingdom Fungi; phylum Ascomycota; class Sordariomycetes; order Hypocreales; family Nectriaceae; genus Fusarium; species Fusarium heterosporum. The sequence goes on along the minus strand of JAAGWQ010000028.1, from coordinate 34,442 downwards.
CGGAGATGTTCAGAACGAGCTTCTGAATCTTCAGCTCCCGCATGGGGTTGTTTGCCTTCTCGGAAGCCATGGCTGCTGTTATTAGTCGACCTGGTGATGGGTTGTCGAAGATCGCAAAGGTTGTAGGAGTAAATTTGGGATTTTTGTGAGTGCTGTAAATATTTGAGGGTTTCTCTGCCCTTAAGCGAGTGGTGCGCCAAGTGGGGAAGAGACTACTCCAAGATGGCTCTAGTGCCGGATCGGTACATAGTCGGTGTACCTTTCAGCCTTCCGCATCAGGCTCCGCAAATTTTGGACATCATAACTCACCTTCAGAGCTCCAGGCATTGAAGGTTGTTACGATCGCGCGCAAACTCACCGCGATCTAACATCAATTTTTGTACCACAGAGGAACTGCACTAGCAAGACCTCAAAAACACCGCCAATATGTCGAACAAACAAGGAAAGATGGTATGCTTGTCTCCCTAATCTCACGCGTCTCAAAACTGCTTGTTCAGCTGCTAATTAGTCCTTTCTCACAGGCCGGTTACGTACGTATACCCAGACGCGCATACGAGCTCGATATATTATCTCCATTACCAAGCAATTAGACTGACTCGGATATAACAGATCAACTGGCGGATGCGAGTGACTCTTAACGATGGAAGGTCAATGACCGGTCAGATGCTTGCTTTCGACAAGGTACAACATATCACTTAACCATCAACACCTGGATTAACGCTGACTGAACTGCAGCACATGAACCTCGTCCTTGCCGATACCGAAGAGTTCCGACGCGTCAAGCGCAAGCAGAACAAGCCTGCTGCCCCTGGCGCAAGCGGCTCAGCTACTCAGACCGTCGAATCTGAGGAGAAGCGAACTCTGGGACTTACCATTGTTCGAGGCGCCCACATCATCTCCCTCTCCGTCGAGTCGCCTCCTCCCGCCGACCCCAGCGCCCGACTAGGAAAGAGTGCCCCTGGCGGAATCTCCTCTGCTCTCGCCGCTGGCCCTGGTGTTGCTCGTCCTGCTGGCCGTGGAGCTGCCCCTCCTTCTCTGGCTGTATGTACCCCTTTCCTCTTGAACATTGAATAGATCACTAATAGTTATCAGGGTCCCGCTGCCGGTATTGGTGGTGTTCCCCCTCCTGGATTCCCTGGTTTCCCTGGTGCTCCTGGCTTCCCAGGTCGTGGTGGTAAGTTCACCAGATTCAAACATCCTCGAAGACTTTCTAACCGTTTCCAAGCCCCTCCTCCTGGCTTCCCTGGTGGTTTCCCTCCCCCAGCTGGTTTCCCCGGAGGTGCCCAGTTTCCTCCACCTGGCTTCAACCCTGGTGGCCCCCCTCCTCCTGGATTCCAGCCTCCTCCTCGAAGATAGGTTATGTAGACAATGGATATCTAGGGTAATCTGATTGGTTCGAAAGAAGGATGCGCTATCGTTAACAAGGCCGAGAATATCTTACCTGCCCGTCCAACCAAAGAACCATGGATACTGGAAGCAATTCGAGATTATGAGTTTGGGTCATACAAAATGTATGTGAATTTCTTCATGACACTTTACCGTCCTCCATCAATGTTAACAAGCTTGCCAAGACCTTTTTTACGGAGCACTTGAGGCGCATGATGGAGCATTGGACTAGAAGTGGTTTGCGTTTTAGGGTAATCAGCCTTTACAGGGCTATGAATTGATGCTGTGGAAATACCATGGTACATTCTACATTGCAAAGTATGCAAGTGTTTCAGTTGAACTTCTGTGACATGATTCTCAGTGGTTTCTTGAAACCTCTTGAGGAAGGTTTCAGTGTTTGACAGCTTTTATATGTGTATGAGTTCAGTATGAGACACGGTCACACCCTCATATACCAAACTATCTCAGTGCCATAATAAGAAGAGTGGTCGAGTGGTCTCCGCACCTAAAACCTGTAAAACTTCTATAAATCCGAACCTAAAATCCTAAAAAAGAAATCTCCCATTCGGCCACTCTTCATTTTTGGGATATCACAGGTTCGAATGTGGCTGTCAGTCCCTTTTTGGCCTCACACTATAGCTTGTTCAGCTGAAGAGCGAATGATTGGCGATCCAGATCCGACGCGGCTCTCTCTTTATCATTACAATAAAGACATTAATTCTCATTATGGTTGTACTGATCTGATCAAGATCATCAATGACATTTGATCAGGACTCACGTGGACATTCTAGTTATCCTATTTCCAAGTCAAGATGAATTGTCACGTTTTGTCCTAACTCAACTTATTCTGGCTTATTACATCTTAACTATTCTCATCTTAAGCTGTCTCTCTTATTTAGACTATCTCTCTAACAAACATAAGAATTCTCTCCTCGGACAATGATGTTCAGAATCGCGCCTACCCTATATTCAGTACACCCAATGATGATCATGTAACTAATGAGATTTTCTCAAACAAACGTTGGTGCACTGAATCTATTGCATTGATTACTGCGAGTGTACTGCTGAGAAACTACCTAGGTATTAATTGCAACCAGTCCATTCAAACCCATCCCTTGGCCGATTGACCCAACTCCCAGAGCGCCTAACAAACCAGTTTTCCACCACAACTAGTCTTTAAACTTAGATGCTTACGACATGACTGAAAACCTTGGCCGCCAACTGGCTAAGCAGCCTTGCTCTGTCGCCTTGAGGGAGTTCTTGGAATACAGAGTACACGCTCTTCCCCTTTGCATCCCGGACAGCTCCAAGTCTGTTTCCTGCCACGGCACCGGCTACAAGACCTGGCACATTGGCGACGATGAATCCTAGTGCACCGCCGCTGACACCACCCAGCATGCCCCAGAACTTGCTGGTGGGATGGTTGTCGCTACCCTCAGCCATTCCCTCCTCGCGCATCATCTCCTCGAACACATCACTAAATTGCGCATTCTCGGTCTGCTCACGATCCCCAGGTGGAGCTTGACCGCCTGCAGCCTGTTTGGTGAAGAAGTTCCAGGCCCATGAGTATGGGCTCTGGCGTGGCCCAGCGCCATCCGTCGTCTCATCTGGGATGTCCTCCCAAGGGTCTGCAGGTGTACCGGTGTTGAATAGGTTGCGCTGGGCATCGTACTCGCGACGGCGCGTGGGCTCAGAAAGAGTGTAATAGGCATCGTTGACGAGTTGGAATTTGCGAGTCCGTTCGGCTCGTTCTGGGGAGTCATTGGCAACGCGATCAGGATGCGTCTTTAGGGCGGCGCTGGAGATGGGCGTTAGTGGTGTCGCAAGTCAAGTCGCAAGGTGATTTATGACATACCGTTTGTACGCATCTCGGATCTGCTGAGTGGTCGCATTATCAGAGACCTCGAGAATGGCATCTGCGTAAAGCTCTGGTTAATATCTGTCGCAATCACATGTAGTGGGGTCATCATGAGCTCACAGTAGTTTGGGGGAGCTCCAGGAGCCATGATGGCTTTGTATAGTGAAAAATAGGGCGCAAAATAGAAAAATAAGAGGTAATTACAGCGGTTGAAAGCTATCAGAATGTCGTCAAGGATGGAGATGCCAAGTTGCTTGTGGTAGGTAGCTAGGTATGTATGTAGTGTGTAGGTGGTTGTTGAAACAAGGCCGCCGAGTGTCCCAGGGCGGAAGTGTCAACGTCATTGTGGCGGTGCGTGTGGCGAACCAATCAAATAGAGCAAACTTGAATTCGTGTATAAATGTTGGGTATCTCAAACTAGAACTCCAACCAATATCTCCTTAAATAAGAAGATAGCATGTATGCCCAGAACCGCTATGCTTTTCCTTCCGTCCATGTCAAATAAAAGCAAAGCCAAGTCTCATTGAGTGGTCATAGAGCCCACCCAACGATCTAGGCACATGTATAACCTGGACGCCCGCCCCCCATGTATTGCCATGACGCCAAATCAAAACCTAATAGTTTCCCCTCAAACAGCTTCTTCTTCTTGCCTGTATAATTGAACTCCCCAATGGCACCGTATTACAAATGTTTTACTTTACTCCATCCCTTGTTCCAAATACCTCTGAGCTCTCGACAGTGCATCAGCCGTAATAGCATCAGCATCTGCTTGTCGTCCAGATTTTTGGTAATGTGCCGCCAGAACCCACATGTCGCGAATCACGCGCAAGTTATTGTTTGCGCCATGCGCCACCTCTCTCTTAGCGATGGCATGTTGTAGGTTGTGTTCGGCTGTGGTCCATTCTTGCTTCTCCTCCTGCACTCGAGCCAACATCTTGAGGGCGTATGCGTGGAAACGATCGTTGGATCTAGGTCCTGCTTCGGTTCTAGTAAGATCAAGTAAATTTAGAGCGAGCTCTTCGGCCTTCTTCTTGTCGCCGACGTCCATCTGCGTAAATTCTAGTCGCAATGCTTCGACTCGTAATTGATCTGAATCGGCTGTCGTTGATATCGACTTTTGCGCTTCGGACATTCTCTCCAATGCTTGATACATGGCGTCTTGCCTCTTTCTCAAGTCGCTTCCCTTACGAAGTCGTGTTCTTCCATCCCAGATTAATTGTTCATAAAGCCAGAGTCGGTGGGCGTCTGATGACTCGATGTGTTGTCCGAGAAGATCGACATTCCGTAGCCAAGCTTGGCGCAGTAAGTGGCACAAATAATTCCTCCCCTCGTCTGAATGATAATCGCAGTTCCGTAGTTGTTGAAGTATGAGAAGAAGCGGATGTTGAGCGGGAAGCTGCCTTTTTGCGAGGACTGTAGCGTGATCCAGGAATAGGCCCAGCAATTGGAGGTGTCCATGGTCCACCATATCGAAGATTGTATCTAGCACATGCCAGATCAGGTCGGGGTGATCGTCGCTCAGGACGAATTCGAGAACGTAGAAGCCTCTTCGTGCAGCCATTCCCGCCAGATCCCCCTTGCCGTGATACCAGAGGTCGAACACGAGCTCAAAAATGCGATACATCGTACGGCTATCCTGAATAGGGGGTGAATTTGGAGTTGCTAGGTATTTGGACATCGGATCTGATATGGAAGGAAGAAACTCTAGTTTAGCTTGACTCCAGTTGAAGACGCCGCCGAGGACTTGCTCAAGGTCAGAATAGGGGCCAGTATTCGAAGGGCGGACAAGAGCCATGGACATGTTTTGATCGTCCTGTTGTTCTTCTGGGGAGGCTGAAGACGAGGATGAACCTTGATCGTCATGGGTGTTGACGCTAGAATCTTCAACAACATCCATAACAACATCTACAGGGGTAGAATCCGTAGAATCTGTAGAATCTGCAGAATTAGATTGACCTTTCCGATAAGTCCGCTTCCTCAAATTCCATTTCTTTAAACGTTTCTTGAACATCTGCTCTCTTTGAGACACCTATCAGCTTCCAATCTTTGGTTCGGGGGCGACGGGCAGATCTCCGCTTACGTTGCTGCGAAGCCATATCTTGCTTGGAGGATGGTCATGGTATCATTCAGCTTTCTGTTGTCACTGATGTACAGCTGCTTGATGACATCGCGCATGGATTCCCACTCTTCCTCAGAGTGCTCTTTGGTGTAAGTCCTGTCATCCACCGCTGGGGGACAGCCCGGGAGCCGGGGAGCCAATACTGGCAGGATGGACGACATGATGGAATACCATCAAGTAAGATAAGATGAGATGGGTAGGATAGAACCAGGGGGGGTCCGGCAAGTCAAGGAGCGGGAGCGGATGTTCGGTGGGCTAGGCACCGGCAGTGGTGAGAGTTGTAGGTGGTAATACAAAGAGCCTCAAAGAAAGCTCAAGCCAAGTTTGTATTGACAGTAACAGTCAGGGCAGTAACAGAGTGTGTCGGTGTCGGCATCGGCCTGCCGGACCGTTGATTGTGCATGGCGAGCGGGAACTTAACTTGTCAAAGGCGCCTCGGCCGTCTTCTTTAGTCTTCACGACCCGGCAGATACAGCCGTTAAGAAAGGATTCGGATTTGGGACCGACTTTCATCTGATTGGACGACTTAGTTCCCTGCATGTTGTGCATGCTCTAGGCTTTTTGCGGGTATAGACGGAAGTATATTTACGTCGAATCCAAATCGAACTGATTCTTTGGCTTGTGTGCTATGCTGAATGTTCCTGGTGCCCAGTGGGCAGGGCAGGCAGAGCTTTGGTGTCAAAGTTGACAGCCTCTGCAGGTGAGATGCGAGATCAGCACCGGCCCAACCCCTTTTCTGTCCGTTTCAGGAACAATACAGAAGACTTCTGCCGTTCCGATGCATGTGGATCCATAGTCTGGGGTCTAGACACTTCCAAATATCTCAAGTGCTTGCAGTGAAGATGGTTGATGGGCAGATGGCACTCGTGATGACCTCGATGACATGGGCCCCGAACGTTGTCGGACCACTCAGGTATTTGCGATTGCTGGTAAATTCGACCGGTGCCGTGCCCACAAGCCACCAAAAATGACATCAGTCTTGCAATTTGGAAACAAACAAGCTCGTCGTCGCTTAGGAGTGGCTTTTTCTTTTTAGGCGAAGTGCCAATGCTATGTGCGTACTTTCGAGATCGGTAGAGGAAATTTGTGACAGTTATTTATTTATACGCCGGCAGAAGTCCAGAGTTCCAATGGTCAGTTGGCCGCCGCTACTGCATGATTAGATGAGCTTAAATCCACTTCCACAACCGGCTGCAGCTGTCTCTGTCTCGAAAAGCCACAGTTCATCCATCGTATAACACATCCAATCGATGTTTTGCTCTTCAACAGGGGTATCCCCCGGACGACACGAGCGACCCTGCCCAAAAAGCCACCACTGACTTATTGACCACTGGTAGTACATCGAGTTTTGAATTCTTCCAAGGCTCCAGGGACGATTATCCAGACAAACTAATGTTTCTCTGAAGCTCACTTGGTGACGGTATCCGTACAGCAGAGCCTGCAACCACAGGTTGACTATAATTAGTTCCCCTCAAAGCATGTGCCAGACTTGCAGAAGTTAACTCCTATTGGCAATTCACCGAACAACCCTTGACGAAACTAGTGTACTCGTAGCTCCCCCAATGATGGCTGCCGGCTGTTCCCGATCTGGATAGTCTCCATCCCACTGTTATTTAGGGTCTGTAGCGTCCGGCTACGATAACATCATCTACCGAATGGAGATTCCGCGGACATCCATAATATAATATGCATATTATTGGTACCGGATTGTTGAGAGTTCAGTTCCTGCACACACAAGCTCTATACCGAGAATGTATGTCTTGGCGAGAGTGGGGGTAATCCATGTGCTTTTTTGCTTCGCTTTGCTTTGCTTTGCTTTGCTTTTAGAGACACAACAAATGTCTCGTCCCTCAATATGGGGATTCGTCTCTGCAGCGTGATATGTGGATTTTGTTTCAATTCAGTTCAACGACTACTACCTAGTATAACCACATACTATCAGGAGACAACACCAACTAGTTTCTGATTCCTCTTGACCTTCCAGAATAGGCACAGTTTCTTCTCGAAAACGCCTTTTTATCCCTTCGTTCAGCCACTGACTGACTATCTTAGTACCAGTAAAAAAAAAACCAACAAAAAAAAACCATCTGGATGCCGAACGCCACTCACCACCCACTACCGAGTACCAAGCTTTTACTCTCGGAACCTGCCAGTGTCTAACAAATGCTTAAACCCCCCCTCCCACTTAGCTTAGACCCAGACTCAACCGGTGTACGGAGTATGTGTTAGACAGATCAGGCTAGATTGCTTGCATATGCATCCATCGCAAACCCCCCATCTACGTGGTTAGCCTCTGTCGATCAAGGAAGATGCCCACGAGAGCGGGTATCTGCCGCCATCAGTCCATTTGTTCCGCATCAATGACAGGGGAAGCTGGAAGGACCCGAGCATACAGCATCTGTAGAAAGCCGATGTATTTCGCCTTAACTGTTGGATTTTGTAGTATCAATGGACGCAGCTTTTGGGTGTTTGAGTCGTGTTGTTTTTTCCTCATGAGTTTGTGGCGCTGCAAACTTCCGTCTACTAACTAATCTAATACTTCATCTCCAACAATCTTACATCATAACTTAGTGGTCGGCGGAATAGCTTTCATATGGGTCTTTCTGAAATATTTCTCGTAATTATCTTATTACGCGTGCATGTACAGTCGGTGTTTTGCCTTGTAGCATACCCACTATACTAGCTACGTACAACGGAAAGGGCTTGATAGAAAACTCGTCAACGCCAAGGAAAAGGACCAACATCTGAGAATAGTCCAAGTAATTCAACACAAAGGAAGGAGTAATGCCTCCGCTCTAGCCATATCAAAATTCTCTTCCTCTACTAGAAAAATCCCTAGTTTCTTGCAGATGCGCAGGTTTTACTGCAGCCCCTGACAGCCTCCAGGAGGTGCTATTTGAACCGTCCTCAATAGCTTCTCCTCAAATAATTAACCTAGACCTAGACTCACAAATCCACTACTGCGCCGCTTCATTTCTTAGTCTGTGAAGGGCGGTCCAGAATTTTGTTCGCATGATAGAACCCTATGATGCAAGAGTTAACATCGTCATCAACTGCCAAGGGGTTGTTGTTGCAAGCTATATTGCCCCTCGACTATACAACACGCATGGTGACGCGGCCTCAAATTTACGAAATCAAGTCTAGCATGCTCTGTGACCCTTTCAACTTCCTTTGGGGGGCGATTTCCTATTGTTTCTTGAGCCTCTGCCCTGAGCTTGGGGCGTGTCCTCCCTGTCAAACCCACCAGATAGCAGACCGTAGGGCCTCACTATCCATGCAATCTACGTCAAGTGAATGCAAGTTTCCCGGCTACGCAACGGCCGCTTGACTAGAACGCATGGCCCTAGTAAAATCGCAAATCGGCACCATGTGTTTCGGCCAAGCTTGAGAGTGTCAGTATCCCCCAACAAGAACAATCGACAGGTCGAGACTCACAACTCCTTGCAGACGGCTACTAGTGCAAGAGGGTATCATATCACTACCAGCTGAAGTCCTCCTGTAGGGGGGGTGGTATCTCGACGCTTGAATGTAGCATGTCAAGGCCTCAAGCTCGAGGTTCCGGTACGCGCGCTTGAAAGTATAGGCCTTAACACAATCGGCAAATAACAAAATATGATATGTCGTGTCTTCTCTCTTCACAATGGGTCTCGGTGGAGGTTTCTTCACAGAAAGTTCTGTAGGATTCAATTAATAATCTTACTTATGGGTCGCTAGTACATGGGAAGCAGGTGAGTTGGCATTTGTATCCCCACGAGTCCGCATGCTAATCACTCCACGGTTCGAGCGATCATGTTGAGCCTGACTGTATATCATGGATCACCATCAGGCATTGAACTGGTGAGCGCTAAGCAGGTTTCGAAGCCGAAGTGATGGCGTAGCATTCGTCGTCCCCCGTGGATCAGGGGGTCGGTCTGTCAGAAGCGTACGAGCTCTGTGCCATCCTAGTGGTTAACCGGATGTGCTCCGTATAGCGGCAGCTAGTGGTCAGCCTGGACTACTTGCCTCAATTGTTCAAGTGCCGGTTGAAGGACCGTCGGTACTTGCCAATGTGATGCTGGGTCAAAGCTGGCATTGGCCGTTTGTTGGGCGTGCATGTCTTGAAGGTTTGCAGTATGAGCAGTAATGTTTCCCTAGACTAGATATGGTTGCAATTACCTGTGGCAGTCTTTTGACCCATTAGGCTAAACAATGGAACCGTATGCAGTTGTCGTGCGGTAGCCGTGCAAAACCATGCTTAGACACTGACCTCGGGGCATCATAAGAAATGGCAGCTTTAGACCAGATGACATCAAAGCTCACACAGACTTAGCATGAGATTTAGTGTTAGTTACCTAATCTTCGTTTACCCCTAACTCAGACAGTCAAGTCTTCTGTCTCCCTATAGACAGACAACGACGTGTGGATGAGCGTTGCTCTCAGGAAGCAAATCTTTCACAATTAACAACTCGCAGACCCGCTACCCAATTACATTTTGAACCCCATCTCGGTGCTATTCTCAGTCTTCGTTTTGTTCGGCGTGCAGCTGGTGCCGTAATTTCTTGGACCCTTCCATGTAACAGGGACCCAACTGCAGAATTTATCTGACCACTCTGCCACATCACCAAGTTCTCTGGTGTCTCGAAGTTTGCTGATCCTTTTCACATCTAGAATGTTCTTCTTTAAGTAATGCTGTGACTCAGACTTCTCTTTTTTCTGATTTATGATGATAGTTCGGAATGAGGAACTTAGAGATATGATATGTCTGACCAGACACTGTTTGATAATCCGTCACATGCGCTGCATTTTACTCATTCGATTCATTCCATCGGTCTTCGTGAAGGTTGTTACCTTGACCCATGACTGACCCATGGTATCTGCCATGGGTAGCTCCCTGTGTCGTCGTAATCTCTTACTTTGGAAGCTTTGCTACTGAGACACGAAATAGTAGTGACCCTATCTGAACCTTTCACTTGCTCGTTAGCGACAATAGACTTGGCCCATCTGATAGGTTATCAGAACTCTTCAGACTAATCAGCATGTATTTCACAAAGCATAATGTTTAGTGGTCAGGGGTTGGAGTGTTGTTGGGAAATATCACGGCTTTATTAGTGTCACAAAAACAATTTTATTTACCCTATATCTAGCTAGAGCTGTGAGGGTTGCGCCATATTTGTGACAGCCTCGGTTACCGGATATACGATCAGCCGCACCCCAAAGCCGTGCACAGACCATGTGCAGACACGACAGCATAAAATTTCGAACGCGTTGCTCAAGCTTCGCTTTCCTTTTCTCTTTTCTTCTTCGTGCGGCTGGCATAACCTGAAATCTTTTCTCCGTGTTGCTCGAATCATAATCAATGGTAATCGCAGCGTCAGTTATGCCCCAGATGAATCAAAATTGCAGGCCCGCCCTACCATCGTTGGTTTTGGTGTTTTTCACACCAAAGTCGTGGTTGGGAGGCAGGACATACCAATCTTTTTATCCCGTGATGTATATGTTGTGACTTCGCTGAAAGGCGTGGTCAACTCTAAATCATGATACGAAATGCATATGAGGGGGCGATGTTGTGACTGGTTGACATTGGTCATTGTCTATTCTCTAATTGAGGCTGGACGATACCATTGGTTCGCCTTTTGTTCCCGAACTCCCATTATCCATATTTGTGTCGAGACCTTGCCGGATGATGCACTGTAGCGCGTGTGATCTGCGCCTAACCTGGCCGATCTCGCCGCAAAACATATTCCATCCTTGTTAAGCTGTCAAGATATTTTTACTCGTCCTCTCCAACCTTCTGGAGCTTGCCCATATCGCGCTTGGCTCCCGCCTCGCCAATAAGTCTCACTCTGTCAAGACGGACGGTTTCTCCATCGCCCTCACCCTGCTGGACGTAGATCACGAGACTCGATGTCTTCTGGAACTTGACGTATCGGAGGTTCAGAGAAACTGTTCCGTCGTTGTTCCAGTCATCTTCGGAGATCTCGATGGCTTGTGTAGGCTCGGTATCATCGGCTTCGCTAAAATCGAGGTTGTGAGTGCGGTTGATGTATAGATGAACGTTGCCGGGTCTCATCACGTCCTCGTCGTCCTTGGGAGGGAGGGAAGTGAGCTGTTACACGAACAGTCAGTCAAAGCGGATGCGCAACACCAAGGACCAATGAACTTACCTGGAGAGTGTGAAGCTTAACGATAGACTGGAAAGGGATGTACAGAAGCAGCTGGTCGTCGGCACCGCTCTGGACGTAGTCCTTGGATGTTCCCTTTCCGTTGCTGAGACCACTCGGCTTGGCGTTATCGAAGAGGATTCGGACAGTACCAGCCTCCTCATCTGCGTTGAGGACCTCAAGATCTCGAAGTTCTATTTGATCGGTAATATCGCTGTAGCCTCGTGGGATTTCGGCTCCCTTCCAGTTGCCATCACTGGAGCTGCCCTCACCAAGGGAGTCAACCTCGGATGCCAACTTCTGAACGACAGCCTTCAGCTTTTGAGGGTCGGCACCCTGAACCTTATCGATCACCTTTCCATCTCGGAAGACGAGGAAGGTAGGCAGGGCGGAGACGCTGTATTCTTGGGAGAGCTCGGCTTGGTTGTCGCTATTAACCTTAACAAACGTAACGAGGTTTGGGCGAGAAAGGGCTTCGGCGAGGCCCTCGTAGATGGGGGCGATCTGCTTGCAGGGACCGCACCAGTCGGCATAGACTAGAAAGGAGGCACATGTTAGCTTTCCATCCTCATCCGGAACGGTAAATGCAGGTCGCATTGTAGGACAAGTTAACGGAATGGCGGGGTATCATTGGAACCGCCTTCAAGGACCGCCGTAAGTGTGATGGAGGAGACTCACAGTCAGCGACAACGATGCGCGACGATTTGAGGAGCGAGTCGAACTGGCCCTTTGAGGTTATCACAACCAGATTTGACGACATGATGGAGAGCTTGCGACAGTTGAGTTTGATAGGGTATGACGGTGTGGCAGAGACAGTCAACAAGTGTTGAGCCCCTCCAATAGAAAGCCATTTGGAGGGGTCATTGCTATACCGGGGTTGACGCTATTGGACCAATAGCAAGCTCGATAGCAGACATCTGTACATACCTCCAACCTCCACTACTTAGTAGGTAGCCTGGATGTTAGAAGATTCGACGGTTGTACTGAAAATGGAGGTAAAGGAAGATTAGGTAAAGAGTATCTGGTTTCATATGAAGTCTGCCTACGCTTTCATATTCTCTAGTATGAGGGGGCCTTCTTACGGTACCTTGGGTATTGAAAAGAGAAAAGCAGCTCTTGTACCTATTTCCATGAGATGGGAGTCAAGTCTTACCAGTCTCACGACGACTCAACGTCAAAATAACATTCGCAAGTACCATAGTTCCGAAAAATGAAGAATGAGATTGCTCACCTCTACATGGTGATTCTGCTGCGCTCATTGATTCGCACAGGCCAAGCATCGACTGCTACAATGCTTGGAAGCGGTGCCTCCGCTGCACCAAATTCTTCGAGCATGTCAGACTCGTCTTGCCATGCTTCGCGAATTTCCTCTTCCACCTTACTCCAAGCTAGCTTCTGCCCCATATGAGCAACGATTTCCCCATCTGGTCTGGTGGATAGGACAGTGTCACCTTCGGCCATGCGGTCGAAGTCCTCATCCTCGAACCCCTGAACCAAAAACAATGTTTGGCATGAATGGTATAAGTCCAATATACAATACAGAAGCCCTTCCCCAATGTCCCGCCCTGTCCATTTTCTTGGCACGTTTCTAGCAACCTTCAAAAGATCATAAAAATCGGGAGCTGTTGGCCCAGAAATGGCATACTCGGCATTTCCGAGTATGATATCGCTGTAGAAATCAAACCAGAGCGCTTTATCGTGTGTTTCGGTCTTACCAAAGATGAACCTACCGCGTTTGTTGGATATGTGACGAGCCTCACAACATACTTGGCGAGTCGGAGGTGGTTTGTGGTTAAATTTGACGACCGTGATATCGATATCGGCATCGTAATATAATGGGAAGAATAGCCTCGATTCATTCTGCATAGCATATTTCCAAATCTTTATTCGAAGTTCTCCTGGAAACTCTCTGAATCGCGGAAAAGTTGTTGACCCTAAGGCAAGTCATGATGGAAGTTCGATCCTTTCGCGGAATACTTGAGTGCCTTTGACCCATCGTTAGGCTAGAATATAGGAAAATAGACCAGTTATTATACCGACCTTCTAAACTAGCCACTGTGACTTCGTAGCTATCAATAGGCAGGTGCTTGAGATGCAGCGAAACCGACATCTCAGGAGGAGCCATCTCGGCAGAAGCACATTGTATATCGACCGCGTGCAGTTGTGCTGTTACGTAGGTCTTTCTCAAGACAACTAGTAGTGAAAAGACGAATGAGCTTCGGCTAGATGTCAAGCTCGGACTCGGCGATATGCAGGTTGCTTTGTGTGCCCTAAGTTGAATGAAGTACCATTGGAGGTGGTGGATTGTGGATGTTGGAGAGGGAAGTTTGAAGAAGAACAAAGAATGGAATTAGGGGAGGCAAGTTTGAGGTGTAGAGAAGAAATCTATCCCAAAGCTCTGTTTGGAAGACTAAGTGCTCGGTGACGGAACCTGGGTAGCTGCTTGCAGCTGAAAAGCCGATCAAGAGCAGATGACTGTACAATCACCTCCACATTCTGTTGCTCATAGATTCCTCAATTGGAAGAGGATCACAAGGGCCTATACGCAGTATATATATGACTGTATTAATCCAGCATATCATGGCAGACATTGGTATGGTGGTATGCGCCCACATTTAGGAAAACCATATATCCTTCACAGATATACATGAAAGAGTAGTCAAATAAGAGAGAAAAGTCAACTTGACAAATAGAACTTAGCTGCATATATTGAAGAACCGCAGAGCACACTGATAAGGTATCGTGGACTGTACATCTTTCCACCTATTTGACCCCCCAAACTGACTAGGTCTTTTTACGTAAAGACATGGCTTCAACTGCCTTGATTCTGGGTAGCTGTGCTTCGGCGACGCCAAGATACTTAAGCCAGTCCTCCCTACGCCATCTTCTGTTAATGCGATCTCTGATGCTGCCCCAAGTCTTTTTGCCTTCAACGTGTTCATCCTCCTGAATGGTGAAGAACTTGATGTCTTGTTTGAAGTCTAGGACACCAACAGGCACCACGAAGAAGATTGTCTGGCACTTGGGATGATGCATCAGAAAATCTTTAAATTTCCAGGCATCTTTAAGCTCCATAGCTTCATCCCAAAATATTGACACGTTACGGGCGTTATGAATAAGTGGAGCAAATACTATCCCCTCGAACGAGCCGTTATCGTGAATAATGTCGCTGAAAAAGTCGAACCACAGACCATTCGTGATCACACTTTCTGTTCCAAATGAAAAGGTACCACGATTCTGGGATACTTGACGAGCCTCCCGACACACCTGACGCACAGTGGGTGGTTTGTGCGAGAAGTTTGCAACTGTATAACGATCATCGTACATATTATCGTTATTTGGCCAAAAGACCCTTGCCTCGTTGAGAGAAAGATTCCAGATCTCCAGTCGAATTTCTGCAGGAAGATACCTGAATCGCGAGAAAGTCGTGGGCGCGGTAGCAGCGATATCACATGTCGGCAGGTAGTATGCCGTTTGAAGGACTTCTGGCGAGAAGGTTATCTCATGATGAGAAACGACAGTGCCTGTAACTTTTTATCAGTATGCGAGCAATCACTAGAGCATACTATATATACCATCCGGACCGGTCACGGTAATTTTGTGGTTTCCAGCAGGAATACCAGCAAGCTGGAGCGAAACTGACATCTTAGAAATGGGAGGCATCGCAGCGAGGTTGCATCCTTTACTTGTCGAAGTGATACTATCGGAGATGAGACATCTCAATGATAATGTTTTTGAGTAGAATCGATACAAAAAGCTCAAGAGCGCTTTATTTTATAGAGTGTGTGACCTGTGAAGTTGTTTGCGCTGTTGGAGATTTACGTTAAGGTGTGTGAATGTTATGCAGTCAGTCATCTGCTCTTTGCCAGCTGCACACAGCTACATAACTTTCTTAGACGATTACTCAACTTTGATCCAGTTACTTCTAGTTCACCTACTCGATAACTAACTGAACCTAGAGTTACGTTTTCTTTTTTTGTCTATTTCCGGTGACTGAATGACTGCGCACCTGAGCGAAAGGGGGTGAGTATAGATTGAATAGGCACATAAGGAAGGCAGGCTCGTCTCTTGTAGGCAGAACAATGACTTACCATTAATTCAGTTGAATGCATCTTAGTAGACATTTGTAGGTAGAAAATCTTCTCGAATGGCATAAGGTCTGTTGGGGTGTAGGCAGGCAGTGATGATTGTGCCTGCCTTCAAGGGTGTGTGACCAAGTGCAAAGGGAAGTCGCTACCTCCAGCCCCTACTACACAGGCAATATTCTTCTTATCAGACAAAGGATTTTTCTTTCCGTCACACTTTCCTCCTCTTTGCATTGTGTTCCTCGACAACTTCTTCCAACATACTCTTGTCTACAAAGGCCCCTGGAACTTGCTGTTCAGCTTGTGCCCAAGTCAGAAAACATGTCCAACCATGATAGTAGGCAATCAACTTTTTCGAGAATGATTGATGCAGTCCTTTCTCGCCTACTGGGAATACAACCAAGTCTGAGTTTTGCTCTCCCTTTTGGTACGCAGGAGAAACATGCAGATATACAGCCTCTGGCAAATGCTAACGAAGCGAAGCCCCCCGATCACCACGTTTCCAAGTTGATGCTGAGTCACCGACTACCTCAACATTCACCCGGTCAAGTTCGCCCAGCTTCCCACAATTCAAGAAACTTCCTCCGGAGATCAGATATATGATCTAGAAGCTCTCCTTTGGATCTCCCAGAGTTTTTCGCACTAAGAAGGAATCAGATACCCCTGGTGTAGTGCCCATGGTAATGGACCACAAGCCACCATCTGCCACACAATCTTGCAGAGAGGCACGGCAGATCTCCCTCCAGGTCGGAAAATTCTTGTTTGGAGTACACGGTGGCCGAACGAAAAGTTTGTGGTTTAATCTCTCGAGCGATATCATCTACTGGAACAAATGGGAGTTTAAATGGGACCAGTTTGTGAGCGACAACCATCAGTTGACTTATGTTGAAAACGTAGCAATCGACTGCACCGAGGAAGATGATTGCTTTCACCTTGCTCACGATATGGTGGCTGCATTTCCTCAATGTAAAAATCTTCTGGTCGTCCTGCCGCACAAACCATTGCCACTTGGCGATGTAGGTTTCTTTCACATCAACGACAACGAAGAGGTTTTCATTAAACATATCGAAGGGCTCTTTAAATGGCAATACTTCAAATGGGAGTTGGAGGCATCGATCTCTGATATGCCTATGGATGATGATGAGGATGGGCTTTTGTTTGGAGATGTTCATGAGATACCTCGTTTACACGCTGTCGAGGTTGTCCCAATTCGCACCAGAGCTTATACTGGCAATAGCCAGTAATTTCGAAAGATTCCCACCAGGGTGAGGGCAAAGGATGACAATAAATAATCTGATTCGACTCAATAGACCTGGTAATATTAATGAGTCACGATGCAATGAGAATCTTCGAGACCAGAGGTTGGGTCATATACAAGATATCGTCCCAGCTTACCATGTAACCGCATCTACCAGAATAAAAGGAAGAGACTGGTGAACCAATGAAGCTTTATAGAGGACATATGTAGTACTAAGCTCACCGACTGTCTATGTGTAGTAATGGTTAAGCACGGTGTCGGTTTAGTTTATGCGCAAGCTATTGATGATCTCTGAACACATCAAAATGCGCAAGATTATTTGTTTGAGAAGACTACATCAATTAAGAAAATTAGCCTCGCACCGAAGGGTAAGTCCTCCCCTATCTACATCAACCAGGACCGCCTCAAAGGAGTTTCTCGTCGAACCGAGTCACCCTTGTCCGGACGACTTGGTTAGTGTCTGGGTTCAAGACCTTGTAAAATTTGTTCACGATTTCCTTCGTACTTCCCAGTCTTATTTTACATAAGGTATCACTTATCCGCTCCTTCCTGCAGCATTCTGATGTAGGCAATGTATCCTCCTGTGTCTCGGTATCTATCTTTTGTCTTATGAAGTAGCAGCTGCGAGTCAGAGTACTCTGGGAGTGTTCTGCCAGCCCCTGGTGACGAGTGAAGTCAGCAAGCAAACTCCTTGACTTCGTAGTTCTACGACAAGAGGCAATAGAACCCCTCTTCACTTTGCTCGGAAACTCTGCACTCCGCTCAAATAATGCGCCTTCGCTGTTGTCGAAGGAGCTAGGAAGCGGCCTCTGATACTCCTTATTGAGCATCATAATCCCATCATTGTTTTCTACGCTGACAAGAAATTTGTCCGTGTTTAGCTAGCCTGCCTGCTCTAGTGACGCCGTTGGACAATATATTGATATGTCTACCATGATTCAGGATACATAAAGTATCAATAATATAGAGTCTCAATGTGTCCGACTGATCTTTGTTGGGCTGTCCTTGACTTGAGTGATCTGGGATATACTTGGCAGTTCCCGTTGGGTCTCATAATCTATCGGTGACTGATAAAGTCGAAGACCATTCCCGAGGCATTCTGATGAGTAGCAACGGCGACAACCCTCTTCTTAGCTGTTCTGGAGAACTCAAACTGGATTTCTTCAACCGTCAGTCCGTTTTGTATTTTGAGTGCTACACAACACGCTGCCAGGCCGGACTTACTGGAGTCCTTCCGGCATTGCCAAAAGCTCGTCCATATTTAGGGGAGGACGACATATGAGAGTCTTATACCTAAATAGTTTACAATATAAACATGAATGAGGGACTCTCCTTGATCTCGTCAGTCTGGGCCCTATTTCATGCATCGCGTCAAGGCCATACTATTCTGAGAGCACATAGTAGTCTTCGGGTAGCTATAATGTAATTGGAGCCATTCTCAGTGGTTCCGGAAATGGTTGTAAATAGTGAGGAGTCAAAACTCATGATTCTTAGATTATTCTGAGATATAGTGTGTAGCCATGATAGTTGATGAATAAGGTATCATGTAGACCAATGTCTAACGGCTGGTGAGAACTAATAGTTGACTGATTCGAAAGCTCATGGAGGAGACAACTCTGTTTATGTTAAAACCTGATGCACCCACATCTCTTTTTCCCACAGCAATCCTCCATCCATATATATATGTCTGTATACACATAGTGTTTGTTGAGTAACAAAACCAGTGACATCAGATCTAAGGCCATAGCCGGTTCAACTAGTGGATGTAACATGCAGTCACAAGGCAACGATGGAGACAAGTACAGGTTTTGTCCTTTGCATTATCATAGCAGGACACGGCTGAATTAACATAGACTCATTAAGTGTTCCCTAACCACGATGCATCAAGCATCTCTCATACTTCATCCACACATTGCCCACCAATGGCTTTTAAATGACAAGCTATCACTAATCTCCATCCGGTACGCGCGTATCATCGCATATCGTTGAAATCCGTTGCCATGTTCCTCAAGCTGGGAACGACATACATGCATGACCTGGCAAAACAACCGTGGCGCCATTTCATGACCGTAACGCAAAATGAAAACTGATGGCTAACCGCCCATAGAGGTATCTTGAGTAGAACAAATAAGGAAATTGCATGATCATGTCATTGTGAAGCATAATTTGCTCACATAAAGAATTTAGAAAGAAAACAATGTCGTGTAAGCGTGGCGCGTTGTCTCGAGACCCGAAAGACAGTTGCCTACTATGGGCATCACAGATGTACTGGTTTCTGTGTTGGCATTGGGCCTGTCTCCTCAGATTCATGAGAACATGACTGAGGCTCGCGTAGTTGGTTTGCGACGTGGATATCAACAAGCATCTCCACCAGCGCTTCTGCATCCTTGTGGACATTGGCAAGCTCGGCTGCATTGGAAGAAACCCCAGCCATGCTTCCATCGGCTCGGGGCTTTCGATACGCTGCGAAAATGATTCCACGATCGGTGCTTGTCGATTGCGCCAAAGTGTTTGACGAAGCTGAGTTTCTTGAAATGGTTGACCCCTCTCGCGAACACTCGCCAGTGTAAAATGCGTGAGCATAACCTCGGGCAAACTCGTCACCACGAACCTGTTTTGTTCGATACTCTATCCATCCTGGAGTCTTCAGGATCTTGTTGTGAGCTGTCGTTGAGATTTGAAACGGTAGATTAACATTTTCTAGACCGTAAGCAGCTAGCAGACGCCCGGACAAAGGCGCGGCCTTTTTGCTGGGAGAGCCCAGGTCGGTAGTGTTGAAGCGAGGTTGAGTTTCATCAGTCCATAAGTTTACTACGTAAACGAAATCAAAATTATAGCGGTTGGCGATTCTGGCTGCCTCAAAAGCGGCGGCAGTAGCCGGTTTACTCCCATGAGGAGGAGTGAGTGTCAATAGAGATGAACGCGCAGAGGCGGGAGTGGAGGGAGGAGACGCATAAGAAGGCGAAGGTTCGACCGCGTCCACTGTATCCCCGGGAGCCGACTCAGCAATGTCATCGTCACTCAGATTGAAGAACTCGTTGAAGTCGGGCTCTCGAAGGGTAGAGCTGGTGATGGATAGTCTGTTGACAGCAAGATCAAAGCTGGATTGGCTAGCAGTCACTCGGTGTGAGTGTCGCTCAACAGGGGTGGCGAGCTGGCGACGAATGTCCCTGTATACAGTTCTGTTGAGAAAATCGATCGACTTTGATGCTTTCAAATGTGCGATGTGAACTGGGCGAAGCTCTGGAGAAGAATCTGGAGTTGGGGGTTTCTTTTGAGGCAGTGCCGGAAGCTTCTTATTGCGGAGGTAATTAGGGCGACGAGGGTCCTCATCTTCCAAATCTGATGAGGGAGGAGTGTCAAGCCGTGAACTGTTGGCCACAGGCTTTCTTGGAAGTCGCATTTGGAGGCTGCGCTCACTAGGGGCCTCCATGGATGATTTCGGGTCGCGAGTAGAAGACGAGGCAGAAGTATCTTCATTGCGAGTCGGAGGTCGAGGAAAGTGATAACCGTCGAATTCGCCTTGAAAAGAATCCTCTTGTATGGATGCAAAAGAGTTCTTCATGGGAGAATACTCCGATTGCTGGGAATATGGCGAGCGGATTGGACTTGAAAGATTGATCAAGTCAATTTGATTAGGAGAGAGGGGAATTGGAAAGGAGGGAACTCGGTTCCCGGGCTGCTTCCTTCCTTCCTCTCGCGCGGCCATACGACTAGCTTTGGGGCGAATGAACGAAGGTGAAGGAAACTGAGGTATCTTGGAGGGGGCAGAAACTGGCTCAACAGGATCAGCCGAGGCAACTTGTGTCTTCTTCTTGGCGAAGAAGCGCTCGACTCTCCCGAAACCGTTGGCCATATTGAATGTTGATCAATGAAAGAGCGAACGTTGCGCAGGATGCCTGAGCCAAGTGGTGTTAGCGAGTGAAAGAGAAACTCGGGCCTGCCTCGTGCTTGAAGGTGCACGAGAGAAAAGAATTGGTTTGTAACGTACCGAATTCAATGGCCAAGTCCTCTCAGTGGAGGAGATGGGAAAGTAGAGTGCAAGCCCAAGTGACGTGGTGGTGAATCAGAGTGACTTGTCGTGGAAATTCGGTGTTTGTGAGATCGAGGCAAAACAGACCAGACTGGAATTGGAGCTGAATAGCACGAAATGTTTGACGGCTGTTCGGGTGTGACTGTATCAAACAGTAACAAAGGATGTAGATTAGGAGACAGAAGGGTTCATGACCACAAAGGACAAGGCGATCACTTGGATTCCCGGACTGTTTGTTCGGTCCCCAGTCGTCAAGTTGTATGTTACTCGAAGAATAACAGAAGTCGAGTCGAATGCGCTATGAGAGTAGCAGATGCTTAGAATCTCCCGAAGTTGGTGTTGCGGTTTCCTGTGCTCGCCTCTGTTGCTATGTGTGCCGTCGTGTGTTGCCAAGCCTGTAACCTTCACAGCAGTGAAGCTGTGCTTCAGCTTTCAACAAGCGATGTCAATGTTGATGTTGCAAGCTGCAAGTATTGAAGACGGAGTATGATAGTCTTTTGCAGGGTGTGAAAGGTGGAAATTCGACTCGGCAAGAGGCGAAAAAGGTTGCACAGCAGGTGCAACGGGGCGAGTGTTGAGAGAGGAGGACCTGCGTGTGGTGTTTGGGTAACACGAGGCAAGAACCACTGAGCACAATGTGATTCCCAATTACCACTTGCCTGTTGTTGCGATGAAATGCAATGCAGCTGTGATAAAAACAAACAGAGCAAGGTATGGATTCAAATTAAGCAATTACAGAAATGATAATAATCATTCTTCCTTTCACAAGGTGGTTCATCAACTAAAACATTCTGGGCACGAGGGAGACTTTAAACGTCTCTCACCAAGGAATAAGAAAGTCCATCTCCAGCGGTAGGACGTTGGAAAGTAACGTCTGTGGCTTCCGCGGGTGCAGGGATTGCACGCCCTAGCACGCCCCGCTTCCAGTTGACACCCATAGCTAGCGCCCCGCACACTCCCTTCACTCCCTCTGAGCCTGGGCTCCCTAGCTCCCTGGCACTACGAACTCCCTTCATCATTAGCACCTCAATTACAGAACCCTTGCAAGCATAGCCCTCTGGCTGAGCGATATCATACGTCTAGTCGCACCTATTGAGTAAGATATTGTTGCTTTTTTCTTCTGAAGAGAGATGGGGACAGCAGAGTCATTCATCAGAGACATGCTCCGTTCCAAAGAGGACAACCACACTCCGTCCAGCTTCATCCCTCAGATATTCGTGTTACATGTTGCAGCTCACAGTTCGGGACAGACCACAGCGAGAGCACAATCTCAACTATAGGTATGAAATCTCTACAGTACTGTGGGAGCAAAGGACTTACTTCCCCTATCCCCTGTTTTTGACTCGAGGCTGTCCATGTCCCTTTGTCTTGACAACTCAAGTCGACTTGATACACCAGGTATCCTACTCATTTTTATTATGCGATGAATCACATCTATTGACAAAAGTGCGAACATCCGTCTCCAAAGCCCCAAATTATCCTGTCAAAGGGGTCCGGAAGTGCTGTTAGGGCAGTTCAGAGATAACAACAACATAGCCGACACCAACTAACATGGACTACCATTTTAGTCACTGCAGGGAGTACTCCGTACGGCGCCTTGATCTCTCCCGGAAGGGCCACCCTATGGCTTGTTTCCCCACGATATCTTCGGTACGGATACCATACCCTGGACCAAGCTCGCTGTTTTCTGCCCGTTACGGTGCACGCTCGTCCTAGTGTAAGGTGGGTAATGGTCATTGCAACGCTCCCGCTAGCTACCCAGGTAATAAGCGTAGCATTCCGAGCAACATATCTGCTTCTTCAATCTTGTTTCTCCAATGGAATCATGTAAAAATTTGTTACTGCTCATACTCGAGGCAGAAGCAGTCAAAGAGGACTGACTGCTTCAGGTATCCATCGACTCCTGCTAAATCTATGAAGGTTTGTGGTTGCTTCAAATTGACAGGGTTATATGTTATAGTGCAGATCAATTCTATCAAGGGAAGCTCCAGGCTCAGCATGTGCTTGCTACAATGGGACGCCAGACCACACTTCGGCAAAGTTGAACAAACTAGTGGAGTTTATTCAGGCCGATCACCCTGACCCAATTGGGTGTTAGAGATACCGCGTGGAACAAGGGATGGCGATGAGCTCCTCTTGCTCCTGTATTTCCCTCCCACGTACACTTCAGATGGAGTATTTCACATGACTGGCTCTACTGATCCTATTTTGTGGACTGCAGGGTTGCACTGAGTGATCCCTTTTCATTCTGCGCATGTATCGTCGTCCAAACTCACAAAGCAACCACGTGCCGCCTGGAAACGTCCCTGCAACCGGGACAACTACTATTATGAAGCACTGTTAAACGTCTCTCGTTCAAAGGATGATGCTGACGACGAGATATTTTCTGCCAAGGATGGTCTATCCCACAGACCTCGGTGCGCAAATTCCTCAAACGTCATGCCATGTGCTAGTGGCTGAAAACCTCCAGTAATCTTGAATGAGGTCGGATACAACCCATGATCAGCTACAAAGTCTTCTTTATCAAACAATTGTTAGTACACTTCTTCAAGGGAAGAATATGCTATGGCTAACGTGTGTAGGAAATATGCCTTCGCTGTCGTAGCTACATCATGGAACAACAATACTACAAACAAATGCGTTCCTTGGCACCTTAGACCTGTTTTCTATTGATCTGGTTTAGTATTCATATGAACTCTCAGATTTACAAATTTGCAACCTCACTCAGGCAGATGGCCGTGTAGTGTTACAGTATGGACTTGATGACGGGCATAGCATCGGTCCGTGTCTCAGGCGAGCCGGGGGACCATTCTGGAGCATCACGATTTCGGCACGTGTCCAATCCCAAACTCCTGAGAACGATTTTGACTAACTACTGAGGGAAACGAACAAACACCTAAGACCCTTGTGAGCTATATCGGAAGGCATAGCTGTGAGCGTTTGATGAACCACAAGCGTAGTCTCCAATGATCCCGTTATCATTTGACTCTCAAAATCCGTTACGGTAACTTGGATGCAAAACCCCATCTGATGCACTATGCCATCTCAAAAATTAGCAGGACCAAGACATTGCCAAATACGCGATGATGTTGCTTCTTACAACCATGCCACGCCGCAACATCCCATAAAATGCCATACTCAAATGGGCATTTTGCTTACACCTGGCCCAGCAGAATTCTTTTCAAGCTGGGGTAGTCTCCACAACAACCATTCTTGAAGTTGAAATCCATCAAAGATGATGTATCTGTATTCACGTGAGTGTTATGCTGGTAAGTTTTACGGTATATCATTAATTGACATGAGGTCGTTTCATCAAGTCAAACTCAAGCATATGGCGTGAGTTCTCTGTGCCGTCAAGCCCTTGTCCTCTTGAATGGTAGACCCTGGGAGGTGGGTATCAAATTGCTTCTTTTGTCTCTTACGCCTTTCCTCATTGGTCCCTGTCCCTGGCGGGCGGGGGCCTAGGGACTCCCTGCTTCACTCACAACCGTCACCGTGCTCACCAGGATCAAACCCATCTTGTCCATACCCTCGAGGTAGACAAGAGAAGGAAGACCACATCCTTGCTGTGGTCAGACTTGCAGCTGTCAAAGCAACGGACGAACTACACCAGATCGTGGCAAGCGCTCGGTCGTCATAATTACTCTACGTCTGGGGTTTGACATGGTCCGGGTCATACTCGCAGAGTATCACAAAAGTGTGAGGACAACGATTTCTAACTACGGGAATGGTAATTGCGAGGAGGTATGCAGCCGGACTGCCTCATATTTTGGTGCCAAGAACTCGTATTGACTGCCGGTAGTTGTGACAGATCTCCCGTCAGATCTCACATACATATGCTCAGTACTACTCTGCCTTGGTCAGTGACCCTGCTAGACTTTTTCAGGATTGATCCCCGTCAACGAAAACCCTATGCTCCAAATGTCTCGTCTACCCCGCTTATGACATCCGAACTTGACTGATAAGATTCCCCCTTGCTTTTCCTTTTTTTCTTCTTATTCTTTTACTTATGAGTCGTACGAGCTTGAGTCAACTGGCAAAGACAGTATGCAGGCTAATTTCTGAGAAAAAGCTGCGGAATGTCTCATTTCAACTTGACAGTTTCACGAGGTTCTGCAGAGTGATTGGCCACGAGTGGCGAGAAGGGAGTGTTTTGTGCACATCATTCATAGAATATTGTTAGCCCTTCATAATCCCTTATGCCAACCCTTACTTTTGATATTGTATCTAGCATCCCTTGACATTTGAACCTGACCATGATTTTACACAACTAACGCATCCTTCAAGTTGGTGCTTCTCCGTCATAGTGGCCAAGTTGTTGGGTGGATTATGAATCCTCGTCAAACCTTTTAGAGGCTTGCTGCTTATATGCTATGGGACTGAGAACGAAGCTTTCATGACTACTTGGGCAACAACACATTTGTGCCTTGCTTGGAATGACTTCAAGTCCAGACAACTGAGCCACAAGGAAATTGCAATTGACTTGCAATACTTTTATGTAGGTCTATGCTGGAGGTGATCGATCACACTTGGATGCATAAAGCATACAAATCGACAGTTCAAACCTCAGGGTTGTCTTGTCCAACCTATCACGAAGAATGCCGAAAGCAAGCAATCTGATGATTCATGGTAAGACATTTCACAGAATGTCTAGCAGAGATGAACATCTTGCACCCGTGAAACATAATTTGATTGGATATTCCACTTCACGTTGCGCTGTGTCAAATCCATGGTCATACTGACGAACTACTTCACTGGCCTACGACAGCCTGCAGGAGTGACATGGCACTGCGAACCCATCATGGCGTTACATAGGCTCATGTAGGTTTACTTAGTACGCTCGCTTTTGACTAGTGTTGGCTTTGCGGTTGACTGGTCACAGAATTGCCACACTCAAAGAATAGAGCAATGTGCTGGATCTTGGAAAGGCCGGCTCCCACCGTAGCATCATCAGTCCCGATGGAAGGGAAATGACAGATTGACGGAGCCCAAGATCTGACCAGCAGAGCATAGCGACCCCTGTGCCGACATCTGCAAGTGCGCACGTATGGATCACAGCGCAGAAATGCATCAGGCGAGAGATCCCACAGTCCAGGTATGTTATAGAGCAAAGGGGAATTGGGAG
This sequence comes from Fusarium heterosporum, assembly GCA_013396295.1. Classification (NCBI taxonomy): domain Eukaryota; kingdom Fungi; phylum Ascomycota; class Sordariomycetes; order Hypocreales; family Nectriaceae; genus Fusarium; species Fusarium heterosporum. Next base: position 8,438 of record JAAGWQ010000028.1, on the reverse strand, counting down.
GCATGAAGATAATTGATAGGAAAAACTTGGAAGATATTGTCTTCAGGCAAGGCAAAGTTCGAATCTTGCTTGCTCGGTTTTGCATGTACGCGGCTTCGTCGGTCTCAACAAATCTCTGTCGGCCTCATCGTTCTGCACGGAGAAGAATCCTTCATCTTTCTCCCTTGCCTCATGCACTTGCTTCCAGAACGGTCGACTTATAGGATAAGAACAAGAGAGAAAAGAGGCAAAAAGGGCCTCTCAATTATTTTCTCCCTCACATGAACCCCCAGTAATCTCCACCTCATAAGCCCGTTACACGCCGCACGCCAATCCCTTGGGCCGTTAGCCACGCGGACCTGGTCCGGCCGGGGCCACGCGAGGCGGGAACGGCAACGGGCACGGGCACGGGCACGAACAAGAGAAACCCGACAAAAGCACATAATGCATACGCTTCTCCTCCAACAGCCTCTGGACATGCAGTGCCTCGCATACGCGTACATGGTGTATCCTTGATTGTCTCTGTTGTTGTCGCAACATGATAGACATTCTAATGCTGCAGCATCCTCGCTGCCGCAGGAACCCGAGCGCCACTATTGGACATTTTTACAGGCCTTGAATGGGTTTTAGAGTTGGGTTCCTGCAAGTTTTGATTTTTTTCCTTCTTCTATTTTTTTTGTTTGTTTTTTTACCTGCCTTGACTATTCGGCTGGCTGTTCCTTTTGGGAATGTTATGGGTCTTTACATCGAGTCTGGATGAAAGATCCCATTTTGATAGCAGACCGCCTTTAGATGGGACGAAAGATGACATCGATGTGCATCACTCTGTAGCATTCGGTGGGTACATTCACACTGCAATTTGCGATTCAGGTAGGAATATTAGTACATGTCGCATTTTCTTGGATATCCAGTTTTTCTGACAAGCATCAAAACATCATGTGATTGCTGGAACATTCTGGACATCTAGGGTAGCTTGCGTTTCCTATCAAAAGGTATAAAGTATATGAGCTGTCAATTACAATGAGGTTAATACGTAAGTCAAATTAGAGAGAATAAAACTTGTAATAAAATTAAGATATTTATTAAAACAAGACGGCTTTTTACAAAGTAATATCTAATAGCGGCTAGGATGTAGAAAGAGCTCGATTGAATTTGATGCAACCAAGCTGAGCGTTCTTACAGTAAAACCTGTGATATTCAGAGTTGCAAGCATACAGACAATTGTCCACTTTGATTTCTCATAACAAATACTAATAACTTCCTCCCGGTTATCCCCTAGCAGAGAAACCGGCACCTCTCTCACGACGCTTGCTGTTTGTTTCATACAGTATCGCAAAGCTAGGATTGAACTCATCATAAATAATACCTGTACCACATGCAAGGCGAGCATGGATCTCCCCCTTCCGAGCAACAAAGTGAGGGGGACTATCGCTATAGATATATTCTTGAACCTACTTGTCAAGAGATATGTAGCGGCCTTATGGAATCGATTGAGTTTCGTTGAAATGCTGACCTTGATTCTTTAACTGTTAGGTCGGTGCCTCCAGTCCAATTTGTCTTGAATATTAGTCAAGAGTGTAGTATAGTTTCCATGACCCCCGACCATCGAGAGAAAGCTGAGGTTGACTGATCTAAGTGTTGATGAGAGCTTGCTGATAAAGGAAATAAGATCATCCTGGGCGACTTGCATCCCGAACTCCCAAAGTGTTCTGACTTTATGCTTGATAAATTCCCGATAGGCAAGATATCGAAGAGTGACACAAAGTCTTCCTTAGGGCACGACCAAGAATTCAATCCATAGCCGGTCTGTAAGACAACTTCCTCTAGATCAGTTGCTTTGGCTAGAAGGGTAGGCTGTTGTTCTGGCAAACACTCTAATCTTCAGCATCAAAGTTCGGGCGGTATCCCGTCGTCAACGAGAGTACAATGCGTCTAAACCCCGGCCGTGAAACAATCTTATAAAGACTATTATACTCTACATTTGGCATATCGAAGAGAGTGTAGTCGATCTCGGTGGGGAGTTTATGGTTATCGACAACTAGGTCAGAGACTTGAAGCCTTTCTGCATAATCGGCTACAGTCTTCGAAACAATACAGAACCCGCGCCACTGCCTCCTCTTATCATCATTTTGCCATCCTTGAGGGCAACTTTGCGGATGGCGACTGTGAGCAAGACCTCGACATTGCGTGAGTCGGGAGAGATAGAAACGCGGTCAAATTTCAGGGGCGACTTGTCTCCCGGGGCTCGACAAGTCGGACGCAAGCTCTTAATATCGCTATTGCAAAGCAAAGCGGAAATGTTATCAATCAGCTTATTTGGCGGCGTTCGGAATACATGTGATGGAGTTCTATCGTTAGATAAGCCCATGGTTATTGTGATTTAAAACAAGCCAAGATAAGAATGATAAATTATCAGAGGTATGAGCAGGGATAGATAAGACTTGATCAAGATGAGAAAAGACTACTGAAGTAATATCATGGTTCGGAATGAATTGTAATGTGTTCATTACTGTGCCGTATGAAGTTAAATTGTGAACAGCTTTGGCTCACCTGAAACTACACCGGAATCCTTTAGATAATGCGTATACGATACCCTGAATTCGATCAACTACCCGGCACACTATGTTACTCCTACTTCCCACACTTTGAACTGTGTGCCTGGTCGAAAGGACACTTGTTGTCCTTGAAAAGGCCTGGAGTCTCGCCTTTATGTAATCACATGCTGTCAACTGAGCGACGGAGAATTTTAGAACTACACGACTGTCATAAGCCAGCGTGCGATACATCCTACATATGTGCTACTTGTTGAAACCGGCCATTCAAGAGACGACTTACGTGGGTAGGTCCTTTCATATACATAGGCAGAGTTGCTCAAGCTATTGTTCTGCTTTTACGTTCTCATATGACACTTGGATAATCGAGACATTGGAATTTACAACACTGAGAAGTACACGAGCTAGATTGAAGGACCCGAGCGAACGAATCTTTCAGTAGTCTACAAGTATCATATAATGGATAGAGAAAGGAGACTATACTTTATGGTAAAGTTTCTACTAGGACTAGTAAATGAGTATTTTGCTGATGAACTTGATGATATTGATCAAGGGCCATACCGGGAAGACCCTGTTTAGGCAATGAATAGTCCCAAGACAAAGGGAATCGGGCTATGATGGGGAAGAACCGAAGACCAAGAGGAACGGTTTAAGGAGCCACAGCCAAGTGATCCAAACTGAAGAGCTGACCAAGCATCATCGGCGTTTCTTTACAAGCTGTTGCTATACCTGATGAGCTCCAACTTATGTTTAATCAGCTGTACCACTCCCTTCAGCATGGATATAGGGTCTGCAGGTCAGCGACTGATCTCTACTAATGGATCAATGGGTTCAGAGACCAAAAGTTCATATCCTGGTCTCCGATCCTGGAGCTTATCGAACAAATCAGTGCATAACCCTGGATTTCGAAGCTCGGTTGTGTTCAAAAACATGGCGCCAATACATGTGTTCTCATTTCCCTCTAATGAATGGCTTTACTTTGCAGGAAGTTCAATAGCACTCAACAATGTGTGAAGCAGAAGGGTGATAGCCAACCCTTTAAAGTAACCTCGATAGTGAATTGCGTGAGGCAGGAGAAGAGCTGGTAGGTAGATGGTCCATTGCAAGTGGGTTTCCCAATAATCTTTGACTCAATAGAACCCTCCATGGTTGTCGCAGTTAGAATCTCATTCCTGCTAGGAATGAAGATGTGCTTCCAACCATGATATATGTTTCCACCAGTTGCTACAAACATTCATACTCTAACGTCAAGTTTCGGGAAGCATTTTAATCATTATTCATTACGAACATAACTAGTACATTGATTCATCACAAAACTCTGATCAACAAGGGTGTATCATAACCAACCCATGCTGTGCTTTTACGACCAAATGATTAGTCAAATGGAATTCTTCGAAGACCTTGGTTCATGCCTCTCTTCTTCATCTCCTGGGCAGCCGCAATACTGCTGGGAACCTTGATACCACAGCAGTCGCCCCAACCTGTACCATCATGAGCCTTACCGGTATGATCATGGCCCTCGTGTGAATCGTGCTCAGCGTCCTCGATATCCCCAGCACCGGTGTCCTCACTCATTCCCTCGGCCGCCGGTACTAGAGATCCGAAAAGGAAGTGTTGCATGACAGGGAGCTTGCCCAGGACTTCGGCGATGAACATGCGGCGCATACCGCCGTCGATCTTTGTCCATGACCGCGCCGACGAGATGTCGTCCAGCATAGGACTATGCCATCTCAAGCCCTTGACGGTTTTCGTGCTGTTGACGAAGCCAACTTGTCCAAGATACATGTAGTCATGACCGAACTCTTCCAGAGTCAGATCTTGATGGATAGCTCGTGGGGTGATATATGGGTGGTGCAATAGCTGTGAGGCACCAAAAAGGAAGGGGAGAAATTGGTAGTCGTCGAGCCCCCATACACCATGAGATCCCGCAGGTTCGAGGTAATATGTCATCTGGATAACACGCATCACCTCAAGGTAGCGCACGAACACACGGAGGACGAGGGGCTTAAAGTCGGATTGTTTCAACAGGCCAAGCTGGTAGAGACAGAGGAGCCAAGTCATGAAGTTCAACTCGTGGCCAGAACCGTAGTCGATTCTATTTCCGTTGCCAAAAGATTGGCAAAAGTATGTGGAAAGCTCGGCGATAGCATCATCGCTTTGTACGCCAATGTCTCGATGCCAGGTGGTGCTGTTGCTTTGCGCCAGCTCGAGAAGACCACGGAAAGCCTTATTGCCAAACCGCGAGCCACCCTGTTCATTCGGAGGGGACTTGGTCACCAGCTGTTCTGTCTCGTCGAGGATGTGTAGGATGGTCTTGACGGGGCTGCTCAGGTCGGTGTCTCGGACTGCGGAGTTGGGAGTGTCGACTACGGACTCTGCCAGCCCAAAGACCCAAGCCGTGATGAGTTGACATGTCGAAGAAGCAAGAAATATGTCGTGGTCTTTCTTTGACAGGATTCTTCGCGATGGCGTCTTGAATGTCCAGGCGGTCGTATCGGGTGGCGTGGGCAAGGCGGGCGTCTCGGGAACGGGAGTAGGATTGGAGGGACCTGAGCGTCGCTTTCGAGGTTCGAGCTTAGGCAGTCGATCTTTGAGGCTTGGTATAGATGATGCTGATACTGCACCTTGCGATGGGTCAGGCTGAGTTGAAGCTTGCGAGGCCATTTTGTTTAAGAATCTTTGTATGGTCTCTGTGTTGTTGTTGTATGGGAGATAGCTTAGAATATAATTATTAAGGTAAGGTATAGAGAGGCTGCATGTCATGAGCGACCATAATAGATCTGCATCTATGATTGGCAGCACCTTTGCGGGTAGTTTCTGGAGTGACCCCACTATCAAGAAATCCACGAGCAACTTCAGTGACTGACTGACTTAGTGAGTGTAACTTTTCTCCTAACGATTTATCTTGCTAATATCTTTTAAAAATTTAGAATCTGAGAATATACTCTCATTCTTCCACTTCACCGACACCCTCTGATTCATCTGCCACTTCGACATACCGCTTTGCATAACGCGTGGCTAAGTTTCAACAAAAGGAAAATTTCCCAGCCTTAGACGTTTAAACCGTCGTTTCGACATCAACAACAATGGCACCCTCCGCTGAACCTGCCGCAGAGCTATCACATCTCGCCAAGGCCGACGGCTCTGCCACGTTCTCATACGCTGGATATGCCGTGATAGCCGCCGTGAACGGTCCCGTCGAGGCCCAAAGGCGAGATGAGAACGCCTTTGAGGCTCTGGTGGACGTCATTGTTCGTCCCGCCGCTGGCGTTGGAGGTGAGATCCCCGACATTCTCTGTCACAAGTTATCCGTTTTCTCATACGTGCTGCAACAGGAACCCGTGAGAGGCAGCTTGAAAAGATCATGCAGGCAGCGCTTAGACAACTCATCCCTGTGAGAGACTATCCTCGGTGTGTGATCCAGATCACTCTTCAGGTCGCCGAGACACCTGAGAACGCCTATGTCAATGCGAAGCTGGTTCAAGCACAATTGGTGGGTTTTCACCGCAGGCTGAAGCGACGTCTTTGAACTAACGCCTACCGCAGAATCTTCCCATCATTCCTGCGCTTCTTCACACAGCCATCTTGGGACTCCTCACCGCTGCTATTCCTCTCAAGACTATCGCCGCTGCGACTCTCCTTGCCATCCCTGAAGAAGAGGGCAAGGACGTCATCGTCGATCCAACCGCCGTGGATATCGACCATGCCAAGTCTGTTCACGTGCTTGCCTTCACCTCTCCCGAGACACTGCTCTTGTCAGAGAGCGAAGGAGCCTTCTCTCCCGATGAGTGGGCCAAGGTGCTTGAGCTTGGACAGCGTATATGCTGTGAGCACCAAAAACCCGGGTTTGACACAGCAATGTCAGGTGATGATGTTGAGTCCAAGAGCATTAGACAATTCATCCGCTCTGCCATGGAGGCAAAGGTGGCGGAAGACCTGTACTGGAAATGATACACCACGCCAAGTGCATGATAACCCGCTTGTTATCTCCGACATGTATCACCTGCCAGGATGAGAATTAAATCCTCGCCTACGCGCCCAGCTACGGGTGACTTTACCAAACTGACCAATTCGAGCGCCAGCCCGTGGGTGAAGAGTTGATGAGAGAGTTTTGAGGCCAGTCTCGATCCTGAGAAGAGGGTCAAACCCTCGACGACCAAAAAATGTTTCTTGTTCTAGTATCAAAACTGCCAAGCATAGCTGGCATAGCTGGCATAGCCTCGGAAGTTTCTGATCCGGTCTGCTATCGGATAAGGATCTCGAAACACCAGCTCCTCAGTGGACGAGCTCCTTGTTGTGATGTTTCACCACAGCGTCAGAAACTGTACTGGCGGTCTCAGGCCGATTTGGGGGGCTGGGATAAGTTGCAGAGGACCATAGATACCATTGAAATTTACTACGGATTCGAGATCGCATAATTCATCCATCGCATTACGGCTTGCTGGTTGGTTGTGGTTGGTTGTGGTTGACTGTAAAAATGCTTTCTACGTTTTCCAACAGGGGTAAGCAATGGAGATTGAATTGAGATACGGCTACCTCTCCAGTACAACGCTATCATCAGGTACCTCGTTATTGACGTAAAATCGTGACGGTCTAGACCTTAAACTTCCAAACGAGAGGCAACTTTGAGTTTGGGAAAGTGTTTCTGAGACAATTTGCCACGTCCTCGATCCTCAGTGCCAGATTGGTCAGGTTGACCTTGATGCTTAGCAAACAGTCTGATATAGCTTGGCGCCCAGATAGCTGATACTCGAGGGTAACAATCGCTAAGAGTTTACGACAGCTGAGGTTGGAACAGTCTCAATGCAGCCCAGGGTTTGTGAATTGAGATGAAATATGTGAGATGAATAAACGTGGATTGCAGACTCTGCACAGATACTGGTATGATCTGCCTGGTGTTAATTGAACCAGGGACTATCAAGCCACACGACAGCATTGGGCAGTGCTAACAGGTAACGGAAATGAAGAAACTGGGGAAATCTGCAACGTGCTTGAGCCGTTAGAAAAGCAATGTCCACTTTGACAACTGTCAGATCCACTTGTAAGCACGGATATAGCTGAGAGTAAGAGTAATTAGTACTAGCTCGACTGTAGAATAGCTACGTTTAGTTATCGATGTGATGGACTAGGTTCAAGGTAAACATTGATCCTCTGGGTGTAACATGTCAGATGCTGTGTTCATATAGAACAGGATACTCTGATATGTTATCATCCCACCACTTATAATGCATTTAAATCACTATCCTGCCAAGTCCACACTAGCATCCAATCCATATCACAATCAATAAAGAACTAGCCTCCACTAGCTGGTACTAGACAATAGTGGCCGTCGTTTATAGCCGCGCAGCTGGGTCCCTGGTGCAACAAACTGGAGCATCGTTTCTAATCGCTGTCTCAACTGCTGCTAGACGAGGCAAAATATCCATCTCATGAGGAGAAAGAAAAAAAAAGACAAAAGCTGACAAAGGGGGGACCAGGGGGGAAGGGGGAACAACTTCTCCAGGTGTTTACACTTATTGACAAGGGGCGGGAGTAGACCCTGGAACTGGAACTGGAACTGGAACATAGGGAGGCGGGTTCTGTAACTCGAGATATCCAATTCCAAGAGAGTAGGTAGGTATTAAAAGCCAGCAGCAGCTCGCAGCAAAAGTTTGGTTCGGTAGCCGGTCTCAATACTGTCTTTCAAGCCCAACCACTTGAGGTTTTGCCATTTTATCGTTATTTATTCTATTTTATTTACATTGATTGTATAATCTGCTCATTGACTCTGTGAGTCTCGTGCAACAAAGAATCATCCACTTTATTTTCATCTCGGCACCTCACTTACGGCTTCTTTTTCTCCTTTGCTACTCGAGTTCGTCCTTCTCTTCGCTGGTCGTTGAAGAATCTTTATCACATCTTTGTGGC